>CALNHX010005726.1:0-101756 GCA_940337035.1 Agriotes lineatus
ATTATACTTTTACAGGTAAAGCCTGACTGACAGAGCAAACTTAGTTCAAAATATCATGTTCAACCAATGTGAATTAGAGTTGCAATTACGAATGGACAAATAGCTGGTATCATTTATAAACTCAAACGTAAAATAAATTAATAACTTTGATTCTAACTTATATTTGTTTTAGCTAATGAAAAGTCAATTTGTTGACGAAATGCCAATACCATTGTAAGAAATAGAATATTTGGATGATAAAACTGTGTTACTTGGCTCAATATCCATTTCTATGCTTTTTAATAATAATATTTTCAATATTCACGTTTTCTTAATCATTTGTAATTGCTTCTATTTTCTAATGATTATGTAGGAATTATTTCATGTCATCCGCAAATTCAAACATCTGTATCTTCATAAGGTACATATTTTTGAGTATGAACAATAATTGTGCCTATTTTGTTCTTTATACATTTTATAATTTCTGCTCCTTTGTTTAACCCTCCGTTCCATGGGTGATTTTAAAACTATGCGGTTCCAAAGGGTTGAGCCTTACAGGCCCAATCTATTGTAATGGTATTAAGCCCACGACTTGGCTCTGCTAGCAGTGCAACACGATTAACCAATTAAATAAGCACAGAGTTGGGGTGTTTTATGTAACTGCAATGTTAAACTAAAATTAAAATATTAAATGCATTGACAATGGGATGCGAGAAATAGTAAAGTAGTTGAGTAAGGAACTCAAAGGAAAAGCTTATTTTCACGGGGGTCGAAATTGATTTTTAAATAAATAAAAGTAATAGGTTTGTGCATAATGTGAAGCCGAACCGAAAGAAATTAATAGACACAAAAAGGTTTGCTATGTGCATGTTAAAAGAAACGTAGTTTTCAATAAACTGGAATCAATATATAATAATAATAATAATATTGTTTATTGATGTAGTTTATCTGTACAGAGATATTTACACATGTCAACCTCTTCAATCCATTGGTTCACACAAAGTTTATTTTAAAAAATTCACTTATATCATAGAGTGGGTTTTCGAGCAATATTTGTTTAATTGTATTTTTGAATTTAGTTAAAGGCATGCTCCTGATGTTATAAGGAATAGTATTAAAAAATTTTATTGCCCAATAATTAGGTCCGTTATGTGATTTGGACAGTCTATAGAAACCACTGTAAAAGTTATCTTTGTGCCTCGTATCATAGGTATGAGTACCACTATGGGATTCGAATTTTCCATAATTACTTTTGGCATAACATAGACATGTATAAATGTATAATGAAATATATGTAAGTATTCTGAATTCCCGATATAGGTATTTGCAGTCAGCAGTGTAAGATACTCCACCTATGATTCGGATGGCTCTTCTTTGTAGAGCAAATATTTTTTTGCTACACGGAGCATGACCCCAAACAATAATTCTGTATAACATGTGAGACTGGCAAAGTGCAAAATATGCAGTTTTTAAAATTGTTGGAGATACAGATGTTGATAAGGTACGCAGAGCAAAAATGTTACTTGCCAATTTATGGGCGATATAATTAACATGCACATCCCAATTTAATTTAGTATCAAAATGTACTCCTAAGAACTTACTTTCGCCAGAACAGTCATTATTAGGTACTGGTGGCAGGGTAAATACTCTGTTGTGAGTTTTATCTCGGTTCAACGTGAGATGGTTTGATAAGAACCATGTGTCAGCCCTATTGAGGGTAGCATTGCATTTATCTACTGCAGCATCATAGTTTGAGTGCGAAACAGTGAGGGTGGTATCATCAGCAAAGAGGATAGACAATGATCCATTTAAAAAATGGGGTAAGTCGTTGATGTAGATCAAGAAAAGCAGAGGCCCTAAGATGGAACCCTGAGGTACTCCACAGTTAATTTGCAGTCTATTCGATATTAAATTACCGACCCTTACTGCTTGACACCGATTTGTGAGGTATGACCGAACCATTTTAAACTCAACTCATCAAGGTTATACTTTTTTAGTTTATCCAACAGGACGTCATAATTGACGCAATCAAACGCCTTGCTGAGGTCGCAAAAGGCTGTAACAGAGTATTTACCCCTCTCAAAACACCCAATTGTGTTACTAACAAAATTAACAAGTGCACTGGAAGTGCTCCTATTAGTTCTAAATCCATATTGATTATCATTGAAAAGAAAATTAGACTCGAAATAATGTCTTATTTGCTTCTCAATAATGTTTTCCAGTATTTTTGAAAATATAGGAAGAATTGAGATTGGTCTATAGTTAGACATAACATCATCTTCTCCCTTCTTATAAATTGGTAGTACTAATGCCACCTTCAAACAGTCAGGAAATTGCCCTGAGTTTAGACACTCATTTAGTAATCTAGTTAAAGGGGCCACGAAGTGGTTAATATTTCTTTTCAGCAGATACACGTTAAATCCGTAAATATCTTTGGTTTTACTATTAGATAATGATGCTATGGCATTTCTGACTTCGTTGAATGTGGTTTCAGATAAGGAAAATTTGAGAGTAGCTGGTGTATTAAAATAAAATAAGGATAAAGGGTTTCCTGTTTGATTATTATTCTGCAATAGCAAGTTATCAGGGACGTCTCTAAAATAACGATTCCATTCATCAGGCGAAAATCTCGTTGTTATTGATTTATGTGCAGTACTGTTATTGGCATTAATAATATTCCAAATTGTTTTAGACTTATTGCAAGAGTTTGATATTACCTTGTCGTTGGCGCTAACTTTCGCTTTTTTTTAGCGCCAGGCGATATATACTGCGATAACGATTATAAGCTAGTCGCGTGTCATGTGTGCCAGTCATGGTATACAGCTCTTGTAGGTGATTAAGATGATTACGCATCAATTTTAATTTTGGTGTAAACCAAGCAATACTAGCATCTTGCTTTCTAGTTGTGATCTGTTTAATAGGGAAACATTTATTTAGAATTGTCGCGATTCTGTTAATAAATTTTGAAAATTTGTCACAAATAATAAAGCCAAGTAAAGTGAAAATTGTGAGAAATCTAAAAAGGTAAAGTAAGCAAGAATCAAATAACAGGACATTGCAAAGAGCAATTAGAGAAGCAGGCAACAGGACAGGGAGGAAGCAAATGAGAAGTGGTAAACTCTAATAAATCAGTGCATTTAAAATTACAAAGCAGAGCAGTGGCTAAAACTAAAATAATAAAACGTTCGTGAGTGTAACTCTATAAGACATTATTAATTATAAGAAAAAGACAATATTTTAGAATTTAAGGGATTTGTAAGTATTAATTAAGTAATCAAATTTTCTTCCATTTGGTACTATTGTTTATCAAACCTTACTTCCGTTAATATTGTTACTTAGCAACTAGAAGCAATATTGTTTAATAACGGGGGAGAGCAATTGAAAAAATGTAATTGGCAGTTTGTTAAGATTGGTGCTCCACATTTAATACATAATTTTGATAATAAACGTGTTTTCCAAGTTATACAAAGTATACCAATTTATTGCCCAAGTGCCAGTGTCCATGTGAGAGTGTTTTCATAAAGTTCCGCAACGAAATCAGTATCAGAGCAAAGAGATCAGCAGTCCAGGGCATCGTACGGGTCTGCAAGAACGTTTCCACCAGATTTACAAGCAAGGGGTGCAGTCAGAGCCGGATTAAGGGGGGGGGGGGCTAAGGGGGCTACAGCCCCGGGCCACCAAATTTCGGGGGCCTCGAAAAGATTCGAAGGTTATAATCTAGTGCGGTTTCTAATCATTTAGATCCCTTTGTACCCGTAGCATAAATGGGAATGGGGCCTCTAAAAAAATTTAGCCCTGGGCCTCGCATATCCTTAATCCGGCTCTGGGTGCAGTGATAGCTGAGAAAATCCAACGGCGTTATCTTCAGAGCAGCATCGGTGCAGTTCGACCAGGTTCTAAGGAACGAAATTAACCTAAAAATTAGTGCCAGAGTCCGGAAAATGAAGAGCATACGAAATAAAATCTTACTGAAGAAGATGAGATCATTTCCAAGGCTTCAGCTAAGCCGTATTTCCAATAATTAGCAAGGAGTCATCAAAATTTGTGGTTTAGCGGAAGTTCGAGATCGCCACAGGAACCGACCAGAAACAATTGCATTTAGACGGAGTCTCTCCTACGTCACTGCTAAAACAAAAAGTTGTTATTTGGCGTCAAGCGCGAATAATTTGAATATTTACCTTGCGAATTCTCATATTTTTACGAGTACTTAAACTTTCAAAGGACCGCTGTTTGCGAGAGACAACCATTTTGTGATTTAACAATTTGTGGACATTGAACTAACGCGTATTGGAACTACTGGCTTTAAATAGCACAATTCAGATCAATTTTAAATTATAGTCGACTTCGGAACCTACCTGAGAGGGAGCTTGTCTTTTACCGAGAGCTAGCATTTTTTAAATAATTGTAATTAAATAAAGTATAAAGAGGGGCATACAACCATTTATTTTGTGCAGTAAAAAAGTACATTTTATATTTTAACCAGCCTACTAATTTACTGACAGACAAAGTTTGAGCACAGTAAAATATAAAACAGTGAATTGTGTATTGGGTTTGTCTTACTTTAACTTATCAAGTATTTAACTTAATTAATTAACCAGACAAGTAGAGGCTTCCATTGCACTATATAGCTAATTATTTATGGTTACATTATCGTATATTTTAAAGGTCTCCATTTAATAAAGATCACAGAAAAAGAGTAACCTTAAAATTTATCATTTATTAAAAAACCTTAGAATTTTACGTATTGTTACTTAAACTTGATTTATGTTTGACTGTTTGACTGCATTATAAAATACCGTTTATGAATTAGTTCGCGGAAATAAAGGACCTCATTATAGTACTGGTGAAATACGTTTATTTTATTTTACTAGTACTATATTGTACATTTACGTCATATGTCAATTTCAAAATAAATGCTTGTCAATGTTAAAAGATGCTTGTCAATATCCATCAAAACACTCCCAATATCAATCTTTTTTCTGTCACAGAATAGACGTCAAATTTTTAGATTCTAGCAGTCGAACATAAAGCTTTTTATACAATATCACCTCACTCGCAAAACTTGATGGGCTATAAAGAGAGTCATCAAATTAAAGTCCTACACTATCTACTTGTTATATAAATAGCTATTTTTTCAAAAGTAATAGAAAAAATAAAACTAAAATGTTTTCTTGTAAACAAGTAACGTATGGTAATTATAAAAACAGAATAAAATAATGGAACTGTTTGTAGTACACAAAATTTCAATTCGCATTGTGAGCTATTGAAATTTCTTGGCGCAGTTTCTTGGTAGGTCGTTTACACAAGTTGCAAACAAATGCGGCTATTTCAGAATTTACAGTGATAACGGGATCTCTGTTCTTGCAAAGTTTGCAATGTCGGCATCTTTTAGCTTTTCAGGTTTGGGGTTGCTGCTCTGCGGTTATCCAGAATTTCTTGTATTTTACAGAAGAGGGAAAATGGTCGAACTCTATAGAACAAAAATCGTACTTACATATGAAATAGGGGAATTACATGGCTTTCAATAGAAGACAAACCTGAATTGCAAAGTTTAAGGTACTAGTTACCACAGTAACACGAATCCACGGGTAGGCTTCACAGGCCCAACACCGCTACCATATCTACGCAAAAAGAGCTACATTAAAAATATCCACATAGAAATATGTTCCATCTCACACCTGAAAGGTAGATGGAATAATTACGTTTTTGCTGGACCTCGAAAAAACCGCGTAATTGGCGTTAGGATTTATTTTGTCCAAAGCTTTCCTGTCAGCTCTCGCGTATTTCTAATCGCTTATCTGGTTGTGCAGGCATCTTTTGGCTAGCATTTTGTAAAGATATTAATCGTCATGCTGTGACCTGTATAGTGTTCCTTTTCGTACATGGAAGGTGCATGAAATGGTCGTTCCCCAGAAAAGCTCGAATTCAAGGTGAGTGATTACTTATTTCGATTTTTGTAATGTAATGCATTTTGACTAATTGCATCTGGAATTCTTAACCTCTCTTACCTCGGAGTTTTGAGGTCCCGTCGAGTCCTCTTGCTTTTTAGAAGGTGTGCATTCCCTCCGTTTTGGAAGCATAATTTGATTTTGGGCACGTCGCCTGGGCAATCCGCTGCAGTAATATTCGCTTCATACTACAAGCTCTAGGTGTATTAATGTAGAGAAAGTAAAGCTGTTTATTGTATGTAATCTTACACTGTACTTATTGGACTTTGGATTACTTGTTTAGTCATGTTAGTTAGTAGTATTATACTGGTCATTTAATGCAGCATTGCTTAGTAAATCCAATACACTGTTTTATGCCATTTATTGTCAGATTTTGTTACTGCTACCTTCTGTATTTCAGATATTGTGTTATTACCTGCTGCGATTAAACTGTGTTTATAAGTTATCGACCTAGCTGAGTATATTTGTTGTAATTCAAAGACTTGTTGGCGCTCATGGTATTTAGTAAATACATCATTTAAAGAACATAAAGAACTATGATATGTTGTATCGGACTTTTTCCACTGTCTTCATTCTCTGAAAGTCTGAGAATTCCTCTTTGTGTTTGTACAGCGTCTGGTATATTTTCCGTTCGATCTTCGATGTTGGGTTCGTGGAAGTTTCTTGTATTCCCCCCGCGTTGATCAGGTCTTGGATTTTCTCTGAGTAAGTGTCTGAATCCATGATCACTGTTGCATTGCCTTTGTCTGCAGGTGGTATCTTGATGGTAGCTTCCTTTTGAGAACTTTGATCGCTGTAATCTCCGCTCTAGTGAGATTAGGTTTAATTCTCCTTGATGGCTCAAGGGCTTCTCTTGCTCTCCATCGGTACTCCTCTGCTTCTTCTGGTTTTAGGCGTGCTGCTGTTTCCTCAACGGCGGTTATGAGGTCGAATTCGGAATATACCTTGGAGTTACCGCGTAGTTTAGTCCCTCTCTAGCACCGTCTTTTCAGTGTCATCCAGCTGTCTGCTGGATATATTTATGACGGTTTTTCCTCTTGTTTTTGCTGGTTTCTTGTTCTTAATGAGATTATCCAGCTTTCGTAGGTGAACCTGTTTTTTGTTTTTCCCCAGCCGTAGTGACAGTGGAAAAAGTCCGATACAACATCTCATAATAGACCACTGTCAAAAATGACATCATTCAGAGAACATAAGGAACTACAGTCTTTTGCTACTCGGTAAGACAAATGCAGATTGGTTTATTGAATTCCTTAACAGTTTATTTTTTACCGCAAAAACAAATTATACATTATCGACCACGAGGGAAAGAAGACTGGGCGGCTAAAGAAACGTTGGAATGAACAATTTTCATGAGACCGGAACAAACCACAAAGGTTTAATCCTGGCAGCTGATGATGATGATGATGAGTTCATTTAGTTGACGTTCAGTTTTTGTTCCTATGTCTTCCCGGCCTTAATGAAGCCAGCCTGTTCTGATGGAATTTGCCATAACAAATAAGTTTTTATGCTCTGATTTATAATGTGTAGGAGTATCTTGCTTGCATGGGACACCAAGGCAATTAGACGATAGTTTTCACATTTCTCTTCGGAACCTTGTTGTGGATTGGTATAGTTGTCGATTTTATTCAGTCGTCAGCCCATATCCCATACTTCCAAACCTGTTTGATTGGTTTGTACATATTGTCAACTCCAATTTCACCCATAGCTTGTAGAACTTCTGCGGTTATTTCGCCAGGGCCAGAAGATTTTTAATTTATCTATGGCCTGCTCTACTTTCTCTCTTAATATTGGGGTTCTTGGTTGAATATTCGACAATTTCCACCCTGGACTGGATGCTTAATTAATTAAATAATAATATCCAGATATCTAATGGATATCATGTGATAACAGTTGTGTGTATATAACTGGTGGTAGTAGCAGTAGGCAACCAGTGAGTTGTTTACTTCAAGTGAAAAAATATCTTGAAAATAATAATCTACGTCTAAAATAATCACGTTAAAGGGCTACATTTCCTTTAATTGTGAAAGTAATATTTGTATATTTGATACGTGATAGCAAGATAGCCTTCTTCACAATCAAATTTGACCAAAGGTCAAAACTATTATTCAGAGTAGAACTTTAAGACTGTTTGAAACCATTTGAAGTGGCAAAGTTTTGCTTCAACCAGTAAAAAGGTAAAAGTGTTTGTTTTTGTGGCATGCTGTGCTACGATAGAGTCAAATATTCAGGGGCAGAGAGCTTCAACGAGCTATTTTGGTCGTGAACAACCCAAAGGAGGTGTTTACAGGCTGTTATTCAGTTAGGAGCTGATAGAAAATACACTTAGGTACAAGCGAGTGTTCAAAGAAGGTTAGTGCGTATTTCTTTTATTTCTATAAGAAATAAATAAGAAGTTTGGTACGGCAAAATTATTGGAAAGAATTGTAATTTAGATTTAGAACGTAATTTAGAATATTGAGTTTTCTAAATCTACATTGATTCGGGTACTCGACGTTTTTCGGACTTTATAATTAGAAATTAATATCTTTTGGATTAGGGTATCTGTAATTAATTTTAATATCAAGTTTGGCAATCTAAAATCATTTGATTAAATAATTTGACAACATTTAGTTGATTGATTGTACTGTCAAACCAATCTTATACTATACTAACTAACTGAATAAGAAGATTCTTTTGAAGGTACTAAAGAGAGTGTAATTGATTAAAGAAGTCAATTAGTTAATATTTTATATAATTCAGTCTTCAACAATAAGAAGATTAATACTTTTTAACATTAACTCATTCAGCTGAGGAAGAAATAGAGTCTCAATGCTTTAAAAAGGTATTTTTTTTAAAATCAAATGACAATTTCAAAAGTCATATTTTCATTGGTGAGAGGTGTCATTTGGAAATACTTCAATAAGTAGAAAGGTAAGTGTTTGATAAAATATTCTTGATACTACTTCTTCTAAATAAGCAAGAGGGTAGATATCTATTTAATTTTAATTGTAATAAATACTCAAGGGAAAGAGTAGTATTACAACTCATCATTATTAAACAATTTATGTTAGTATTTTTTTCCACACTTCTATTATTTCATTTAGATTTGTTATTTTGTTTGCATCCTCACTCTGAATAGCTCATGTATAAAATGCACAACGTTTGGTTATTTTCTTCACAGCCTGAGAAAATCTTTAGTGTTATTCCATTCAGCATGGTTTTGAACCTCTGTACATATCCCTGTTACTGTGTTACTGCGAATCCAGTTGGTTACAAACTACAACATATTAATAACCTAGCGACCTTCTTGAATGAGGAATTAGACAAAATTACAGAAAAATATCAAATTTTATTTGTAATAAATGTAACCTACCTAGATATTAACATATTTGAAAACTTGAATTGGTTTAATCCACAGCTTCAAGGGCATGATACTAATATATTCGACAGGTAAGATATTTAATGTTTTTCTTTTAAATTCAGAACAGAACATTTAAATGTTTCCCATTCTAAATCAATTTATCTTAAGCTACCCGCCACGAGATAATAGTGTAGCTTTCACCCTCTTGAACTGTACCTTAAACTATAATATTAACCCGACCTACATTTTTATTTTAGCGAAAAATTGCTGCATTGAATGTCAACCACTTTAACGATTAGTAAACTATCACTAGTACAGATATCTCTGTTAGAAATTCAAAATAGTGCACACAATCACAGCCAATTTTCAGTGGGCATCTCTGGAAATGGCGAATTTATTTCTAATTTCCTATGCTTTCCCGTTGCCGTTCTGTTGCTTCAAAATATGGCTCCATCTGCTTCAGCTTCTGTATATTTCTTTGATGAAGCTCCTCGACAGAAGGTAGGTCACCCCCGTAGTCTTCTGGGAGGCATCTTTTCGGCACACACTGCTCGTAGAACACCTCCATGTCCATGCCGCTTTTGTGGAATCTGAACTAAAATTAGTTTTAATTATCTACTGTGATTATTAGATTTTTAATTTTTAATGTAAAATTGCTACGAAAAAAAATAAAAATACTACTAGAAACCCAAAAATGTGAAAAATAGAGTCGCGATTGAGTTTTCTTATCAGCTTTACACCATATGTCAGGTTTGGAAAATGAAACAACTTAAATAAAAAGAAATTCTATAAAAACGTAAGCTCAAATTCCGAGAATGGTATCTAGAACCAAGTCGCGTTTGAAAATTTAGAACAGAACCAAATGTGGTAGAAGGAAAGTAATGAAGTCGTCGAAGGTGTGATGCTTACCACGTGATCTAATAACATTTTTGCACTGTCGAGACTAAACGACGTACTTTAGGCATCATTTTGAAGGATCAAAATGCCACTTTTAATCCCTGAGGGATTAAATAAAAATGTAATCCTTCAGGGTTTAAAAATGGCTCTTTGGTGCTTCAAAATGACATTATTTACAACATTACCTTAGTCACTCATCTATATTTTGAAAGTCATCGATTTTTTTCAAATGGAACGTATAAATTGATAAAACAGTAAAACCAGAAAAAACGACCCGAGAAGAATTACCAGCGCAGTACGTTAAACTGCCATATCTACAACCAAACAGAAACATGTATGAATGGCAGAAGCTTAAATTGCAAACCCAACACCAGAGAAAGCTACAAAACAACTATGTACTACGACGACATGGACGACACTATCCTTAAAAGAATACTGGACGACCTTCAAAAGCATCAACTTTATTCAATTGGAGAAAGACTATGTAGCAGCGGCTATTTATATATACAACTGGCAAAGAAAACTAAACTCAACCGCTAAGGAGTTTGTTTTCCAAACCCTTAAACTTCAAAAACTCCACCGAAGAAGAAGGCAGACTGCAGAAGCAACAAGTTAGATTGCAGTTACTTAACAAAACCTTCGGTGGAGCAATCGCAGCAAATGCACATATGCAAACCAGAAGGTTCTGTGAGATTAGAATCACCGGGATAACTAACCATGTAAGAACATCCCGAGTCTACATGAACAAATCCTCAGAAATCAACACGATTTTTGTGGGGATTATTTCACTATCTTTCAACCACGTGTTGCGGAAGAAATATCTGATCAACCTACAAGTACAAAATTACCAGCAGTGGGACCAGTAAAATCTACATCCACTACTACGTAGTTTTACAAATCCACAAGAAAAAGCGGACAATTTAGCATATGGATCAATTATCAAAAGCTTAAAAAAGAAACGTTGTTTGTAAATGAACGATTCAGCGATTAGTTATTATACTAATAATAGTATATAACACATTTTTTGTTGTAGTAAATATTCTTATTCCGATAACGACACGAAACAAAGGAAGACCATGCAAAAAATGGAAAGACGAAATCCTAAACGACCTCAAGCAAATGAACATAACAAATGGGAACACACTTCTTTCCAGATAGAAAAAACCTGGAAGAAGATTACTGAGCAAGCAAAAACCCACCCAGGGTTATAATGATGGTAGAAGAAGAAGAAGAAATATTATTAATGAAAAATCTGTCAATATCGATTAAGACACTCTAATGTTGTCGAACAGGCCTGACAATTTATAAACTCTAGTTTTTGATTTTAGTAATAGAACACAAAGCAAGTCGTGCATAATCTGATTTTATTGACTCGCTTTCTTTATTGACCTCGTTCTCAAAGCTGGCTCGGTCAGAAAATAGACTCGTCCAATAAAGTCCTACATTATGTGCGTATTATATAAATAGCTATTTGTAGGCAAATAAAACGATTCAATGAGCATATATTGTTTGAACTAATAATTTATTGCCGTCCCACTCTAATTTAATGTGATATGATGTAGACGTATTTTGGTTAGATGTATATATGCCTACAGAACTAAATATATTCAAAGTTCGTATTGACTTCATATTTACTGATTGAAGCAGGACGACCATATTATAAAAGAATAAAATTGGGTAGCTGAAAACAACAATTTCTATATTTCCTCTGTATGTTCATACGATTGTAAATTTACATATTATCAATATGGCTATAAAGTTTAAATTGAATATTCAGAAGAAAGTCAGATGAGCATAAAAAAAATTAGAAAAAATTATTTGTCATTTTAGGATCATTTGAATACCTTAACGCCTTCTGTAAACTTCAGTAAGTTTTCAAAATTTCGGTAGATACGCCTCTGGACTTTTACTTAAATTATACTCTAATGCGGCCCGTTGGCACTCAATATCTCACGAATTCCTCGCCAACCTGTAATTCGAAACCGAGGCTCTCTCTCTGAAGCGAACACGTTCAGGCAGGTGTTGTATCGTCGCATTAAGACAACATAACGAAAACAGCAGTCCACAATTCTCAACACTAAATTCGTGCCGAGGTGGTGACCATTCTTAGAAGTTAAAGTTATGTATAAGTGGCTGTGAATCGTTTTGATCTGATTAACCCCCTAATTCTATAGTGCCCAAAGTTTATTAGGGAACAGCGTTTGCCGAGCTTCCATCGTATTGCACACATCCCCGATCGCATCTTGAGGATTTGACACCACTTCTCTTACTGAAAAGCACACCCTTTTCATTGCAACCCATCTTTACGTTGCTACCGATTTCTCCCGACTAAATCTGCCAGCTACAAGAGGTTTTCAGATTCTAGCGAGCTTGCGACGGGAAATCAATGGCGACTGACGAATATCAGTAACAACAGTTAACGGAACCCTAAATAGACACTGTGTTTTTAGAAATTAATTGCTGCTCCCAGTGCTACAGGTTAAAGTGTTTGCAATCATTAAACGTTGTATAAAGCCCGAAATTTATTCACAGACTTTGGTTTTCATGTTCACTTAAGATGCGAGTACATATACGTAAATATTTTGACAAAAGGCAATAGCCACTTCTTTTGGCAATATGTGCACCTATATAACGTCATATAGGAGTAGGGACCAACTTTTGACTATACAGGGTGTTTACGGTCTTTTCTGTATTCTTTTAAGGGGCGATTGTAAACCTCAAAAGGAGTCGATAAACCTTAAAACTTATTGGTAAAAGTTATCTAATAAGCGAGATAATAATTCTTCTAGTTTTACATAACTAACTTGGTTTATCCAGTAATTTGGTACTTAATCAGCATTCAATTGTTAATAAATTTTTTATTCTAACATCTAACATCGTATTAATTAACATGATCCTGATTTATGGATAAACCAAAATCTAGCCATTAACAATTTACCCATTTAATTATACGTGCTCAGAAGACTGATAATTTACAAACTCATCAAAGGCGTGATGGGGGACCTGGTTGGCACCGACGAATTTTAGACGCCGAGAAACAAATTTTGAACCTGCTGATAAAAATCCTTCAACCAGTATACGGTACAGTATACATTTGCAACGGGTACAAGCTTTGTAACCTCAAGATTGTTCTCTGCGGGTACATTTCTGCGACATGATAAATTCCAAATTTTTTATTAAAACTGTTGGCAGTTGACGAGGCAACGTTTACGATTGATGGCCTAAACAAATGTGACCATGCTTACATCCGGAGTGTCGAAACTCCACATAATTTTCATCGTGGTCATTTTCAGTAGAGATTTTTTCATAAATGTCTGTCGAAGAACATGGTTCCTGCAAGACGGTGCACCAGCGCATTTCAGTCATTTAGTTAGTCACCATTTAAACAATGTCTTTGAAAATAAATGGTTAGGTCGTGGTGGTCTTGTCCCTTGGGCTCTACCATCACCAGATCTCACAGCGATGGATTTTTATTTGTGGTGTCTTATGAAGGCCATGGCATACAACACGGAAATCATCCACTTTGAGGATCTCCGCAACCTGGTGCAAGCAGCAGCGGTGGAAATTCGTCAACAAGGTTTGGGACTTGCAGACTATAAAGAGTCGTGGGTACGCCAAGCCAGACTTTGTATACAACAACATGGTGATAACTTCGAACATCTTTTCTAGTGGATAATGCTTTTAATGTTAAAACTAAAAGAATTATTATCTTGCTTATTAGATAACTGTTTCTAAGGCGTTTTAATGTCCCTTTTAAGGTGAACTATCGCTATTTAAGGATGCAGAGAAGACCGTAGACACCCTGTATAAAATGCATGTTTGTTATATATTAAAAGTCAATAGAGACAGGTTAAAGCAACTGTTGCTTTGTATTGTGGTTGCTTACGTCATTTCCTGTGTGTTTGTAAAATTTTTCAACGGCCTGCGGGAGAAAATTATAAAAATAGGTCCGTTAATACGCCAAGTTGGACCGTTTTACGCCGCTGTAAATAAACAGAACGACTGTTTCCTCATTTCAGGTTTCAGGGGAGCAGGTCCTAGAGAGATTTTTAAAGCCTTTGGCGCCCTTTTTAGAATAATTAACTAATTTAGCAAGACATCTCCGTAATTTAATGCCTATCAAGTCGAACGCCCCTTCCAGGCGAGCTGTTGGCAAAACTTCTGTTACAAGGAAATTTCTAATGAAGTTGGGCGAATTTTTGTCTGTGTATTCCCGAATGGTTTTGTTAATTCACCGATTAAAACAATGGCACAACTTCCCAGTTGAGCCAAAAGTTACAAATCTACCTGTATAACGGAGCACCCAATAGCGCCATTTCGTTGTCCAGGTGAAAAAATGTTATACAGTCAACACCCTGTCGTTTAATACCGATTTACCCTGTGACAAATGGCAATCAAATTTTTAAAATGTTGATGCAGTTTTTACGCCTACTGAGAGGAAGACAAAAGGTATAATAATTTACAGCAATTTTTGCCCTATATTTTGTATACTCTTTTAGGTACTTAAATAATGCAGACACACCGATCTATTTGCACAAATTCCGAAAGGAAATTATATACCTACATTTATAATGTCTTTGTGCAACCAAAGTATCCTGTTATAACAAACAGCTAAGACTTTAAAATAAAGCCAGAAGAACAAAATGCAAAGAATAATAAAAATATTTCCTCGGGGGCGAATTGAAAAACCTATTCTAAAATAATAAAAAGTTACTAATTTAAATCGTATGTTTTACTGATATTTTGTACTGTACGAACTATATTATTTCATTTACTACAAAACCAACTGAAGCTATGGTGTTTAAAGAAATAAATCACCACTAAGAATAATGAAATAAGGAGCAAAATAACTAAAGCTGTGATAATATTTTAATGTTTTAAAGTTTAGAACAATAGTGATTTAGAGTTTAGAAAAAAATGTAGTACATGCAGTAGGTATAGGAAAAAATGTAGAGAACTTTTGTTGTTGACATTCAAAGCCGGCTTCTGTCTTTAATTATAGTAGTAACATTAATGAAGGTCGATTATTGGAATAATTAGTATAATTTGCACAATTAATGCAATTTTAAAATAACAAGTTTATAGTTTCAAACCTGAATAATGTGGTTGGGAAAAATGTAAAAGTGCGCGATGTCTGGCTACTTTTTTTCTGCTAGCACCTTAACCATTTCGGACGTTGATAATTAATATGACAATCTTGATTTTATCCACAGCTCTTCTATTGAAATCGGTTCAAACAACTGCGTCGGTTCTGAAGCCAAGTCATCTTCTGCCTGTACCCATTCTTTTTACCACCAGCAGTATCAGCAAAATGATCTAGCTTTGAGGTTTTATTTTAATTGCAAATTCTTTGTTCTTTTATATCTTCGAAGAATTTCTTCAATAAAATATGTAATATTCGGCGTTTCTTAAAGTTTTAGTTTTCATGCCGCATAATAGCACGAGATAAATAAATGGATTTATTATTATTATTATTATTATTACTAGATAGACAAAGATAGATCGCCTCCTCGCTGGTGTCTTCTGGGCAACGTCTTTGACGGCTAAAGACCTATCACACCGGCCGCCAAATCTCCTACTGGGATCCTGGCCTTATTCAGGACATTCATTATGAAATTTCAACACCAAACTCACCAAATCGGCAGTTTTCACCGCCAGAAATTGACAGAGAATCTAGGACCTTCAGTCCGGATCCTGCAGTAAAACATCGAAAACTGTAGCTATAGTAAATGTCAGATATTGGGAAGGCTAATTCAAGAAAATAATATTGATATTGCTGCGATTCAGGAAACTCATATAGAAAATGCTGACCAACTTCGTAGAAGAGGAACTATTCCTAGATATACCAGTGCAGGTGTGACCTACCACGAAACATACGGATGTATTACTTACATGAGAGACAACCTACAAGGTGTTGAACTAGAAATAGAGACAGTGGATTTACAAACGAAAATCTCAAATATTACAATTCGTTTAAATAGTGGACTACAAATTGTAAATATCTACAAAGCACCCACGGTAGCTTGGCCAATTTTAACTCTCCCCATCATTCAACACCCAGCTATATACATTGGCGACTTTGCCATCATACGCACTGCAATATAATGCAACGGACGCAAATGGACGTGCATTGGCGGACTGGGCTGATCTTAATAACATGCATCTCATTTTCGACGCCAAACAACCCGGCACTTTCCATTCAGGCAGCTGGAATACTGAAACCAACCCTGATCTTTGTTTTGTGACCACCGACAAAAATTTGATCCCTCTCCAAGTTACCCGACAAGTACTTGAAGGTTTCCCCAATAGCCAACACCGTCTTGTTATGGTTGAGGTTGGTCTTAAAATCCCGCTAATCTCTTCTGTACCACTCCCAAGATGGAACTTTCGCAAAGCCAACTGGGAAGTACCTACCAGCCAGTACCTGAAAATTATGAATGATTTTTGGGTGCGGTAATGTCCGTAGCCAAAAAAAAACTATACCTCGTGGGTTTTGAAAGACTTATATCCCATGCTGGTCCTCAAATACAGAAAATCTTTACAAAGAATTCAATAAGACTCACTCACAAGACACAGCTAGTGAACTAATGCACTCTTTAGATACTGCAAGGAGGGAAAGATGGCAGTCAACAACAGAAGATCTCGACTTTAAACACTCGAGTCGAAAAGCGTGGACTTTACTACGAAAACTGGGTGGCGCTTCTGCACCTTCTAAGAAAGTCTTACCTATTAGCCCGGATGCAATTGCAAATAGATTAGTTAAACTATCGAGAGCGCCCGGGGAAAAGAGGCAAACAAAAACTGTACGCTCCATTCTAACGCAAATGAAACGCGAAGTTTAGGCATCTCAGGATGTCTCCCGCCCTTTCTCTCTGATCGAAGTAAATAAAGCAATAAAGGCTACAAAGTGTGGAAAGGCAGCCGGTTCAGATGGATTGTATCCTGATTTCGTCAGCAATTTGGGTCCCTCAGCTCGTGAATGGTTACGGCGGTTTTACTCTACCATAATGAACACCGGTAAACTACCCAAGGCCTTCAAACAATCTAAAGTAATTGCAGTACTAAAGCCAGGAAAATGCAGCGACTTACCGAGTTACTATCGACCAATAGCTTTATTAAGTGTGGCGTATAAAATCCTAGAGAGACTAGTTTACAACCGTTTAACCCAATAGTTGATCCTCAACTCCCTATCGATCAAGCAGGGTTCAGAACAGGACGAAGCTGCGTAGATCAGGTGCTAGCTCTCACGGCATACATAGAAGCAAGTTTCCAAAAGGGACAAAAAACATCTGCGGCTTTTATCGACCTCAGTGCAGCCTACGATACTGTTTGGCGACACGGCATGCTATATAAACTCTTCCGCTTAGTACCATGCAAGAAGTTACTTACTCTCATCAATAATTGCCTCAGTAACCGCGTCCTTCGTGTTCATACAAATAACTCTATAAGCAAACCTCGTTTACTGAATAATGGACTACCCCAAGGCTCCGTACTATCACCGCTCTTATTTAACATCTACATAAGCGACTTACCGATTCTGGTTGCCAAGAAGTTTGCCTATGCAGACGATATAGCGATAGCTACACAGGATAAATCCATACCAGCAACAGAGGCAACGCTTAGTACAGACCTAAACATTCTCTCCACCTACTTCAGAAATTGGAGACTCTGTCCGAACACCAACAAGACGGAGGTATCTTGCTTCCATTTAGATAATAGGAAAGCGCATTCAAAACTTACCGTTACTATGGAAGATCGATTGTTGAAACACAAAGCTAACCCCAAATACCTGGGGGTAACCCTCGATAGAACTTTATCTTACCGAGAGCACCTAACAAAGTTATCTTTAAAACTAAGCTCACGTAACAACATCATCAAAAAACTAGCCGGAACTACGTGGGGAGCATCTTCGGATGTCCTTCGAACCACAACCATCGGATTAGTGTACTCCGCAGCTGAATATTGTGCACCGGTTTGGATAAATAGCGTACACACTCATAGAAGCAACAAGCAGCTTAACATCAGTCAACGTATCATAACAGGGACAATTAGATCAACACCCTTACGTTGGCTACCCAAGTTAAGTAATATACCTCCATCGCACCTGCGTAGAAAGCAAATTCTTATCAATGAGTACGCTAAATTACTAGCGAATCCCCAACTTCCGATTCATGAGTACCTCGAAGCATCTAACCGCACAAGACTAAAATCTCGCCACCCACCGCTAAGACTAGCAGAGCAACTATCGACAACAGGTTTTAATATCGAACTCGCCTGGATGGAAGAGTGGGCAGAGAACAATATCCGAACTGAAAAAGACATAATAGAAAACCACACAAAACGCCCGCCTGGCTTTCTACTCCCACGCCGCCAATGGCGAATTTTAAACCGTATCCGGACAAACCATGGCAGAAATGCGGAATGTCTCCACCGTTTGGGGAACGGTACTCTCTCCAGGATGTGACTGTGGAGCACGAATACAGTCTATGCGTCACATTGCCCATGATTGTGATCTTCGAGCTTTCCAAGGAGCACCAGCTGACTTATATGAAGTAACAGCTGACGCAGTTGGATGGCTTGAGGAATTAGATATCCCTCTATGATGCTCGACACCGTATCAAAATATACGATAACCATATGCGCACGATATAGTATATATACATATACTTTGTTTTTCTTTTTCTTTTTCTTTTATTTATACAACTTTATTCTTTTATGTTTGGTATCTGTGTATGGCTTTAAGTTTGACATGTTGCCTGCACACTCTGTGTTTGATATGTGTTACGTCCTGTGAACCATACGATAATGATGAATGAATGATGATAGACAACATTATGCTAGTAATACTTTTAAAGCTAAAGTGAGGTCTTTGCTTAAAAGTATATTCTTTATCTTAATAAATGTTCATCTTGCATTTTTAATCCTATATATTATTTCTTCCAACTGGTCCCAATTGGGGTTAACAAATGTGTTCAAATAAGTTCAGGTTCAATAGTATGGGCAAGAGAACGCAACCCCGGCTTACACCTCCCTGAATATAAACATCATTTGGAAGACTGTTTTCCCATTTGACTGACGTAGTTTAGTTCCAGCACAATTATTAAGTAATAAACGATTTCCGGGATTGGACCATGTCATTATTGAGCTCGAAGAACTCAACGTTTCGCCCACTTTCGTAAGCGGGTTTAGCAGGAGCAAAAGCAAAAGGCACGGTAACGCAACGTGTAAACCACGCCAGAGGCAAAACTCTTTTAACGATCGAAATGAGAAAGGCCAGAATTTATAGGCAAGTGCCGTCGCGGTTGAGTGGCGGTGGGCGGGGTTTAGATATTGGATATTATTCTTACGTTTTTAGCTTTCTATATCTAACCTTGGTGAAAGCTTCTCTACATCCTTGTATTAGAAGATGAATGGACAAAAACAGTCTCACGTGTTTTCATAGCATTCTAAGCCTAACTGTGTATCCCCCATGAATTTTATTTGCATATTAAATAGAACAATTTAATGACTTTTTCAACCTTAACCGTGGTGATGGGTGGGTCATTAACATTAATTTCTAATTCAAAATCAGGGTGATTATCACCAAAGAGCCATGCACGTCTTCCATACTTCTACATTTTCTAATATTTTTCACCAATATTTCGTTACTGTCTGTTAAATTTCCAATAATGTTGCTGAGTCATTGTCTAGTCATCTCACTTCTTTTGACACCTTCATCGGAAAGTAGCAGTTTCTGTCGCTTATTATGGGATTTTCGCTTACCGAAAATAAACGTTTGGCTCCCTAGTTGCTTTGCAATAGCAACGGTAGGGAATATAATACATTGATTCCCGTTGTTATTAGAGGAGGGAGGCAATATTATTAACACAAAACCAACTAGCACTCTACTTATCACGTTTAAATATTTTTAAATACAGTTGAAGACAAGGGATACAGTCTTGAACTACATTTGCGAGAGGAAATAATACATTTTGATTTCTTACCATTCTCCACATCGCCTTTTTGTAAGTTATGGTTTCTCCTAGGTGCTCCTACATGGCTCATAGCGAATCTAGAACTTGTGCTTTCGGGGCTTTTCAAATGAACAAATACAAATGTGCGTGTTAATTAAGTCCGCACGAGCTGAAATGTGCTAGAATATTCTCGAAGCGAAAGTGACTCTAAGATGGAACGCGATGGACAAAACAAGTCGTACAATGGAAACCAAGAGCAAACAGAAGAAGTGTTGGCACACTACAACGAAGATAGATCGACGACATCACCGAATAACTGGGAAAACAATGGGTACAAGTGGCTTCATACGGTAAAGAGTGGAAAAGAAGAGGGGAGCCTACGTTCAGGAGTGGACAATTAGGGGCTGTTAAAGAAGAAGAATAATAATGCGTTGTAACGCCACGGGCAAGAGAAATTCACTTCCAATTAGTCGGAGAGAACACACGAGTAACTCAGATCACTCGCCTTGGGGTTCCAGAAAATTTAATTGCCGCTGCCCTAAAAAACGTTTCTCGAGGAATTGCCGTTTACCGTTTTCCGTATCGTTAATTACGTTTTTGGCCAACAATTAATCTGGATGTAAAACCCCCTCTTCTGGAGTGAATACAGTACAAATAGTTAGATGCGATCGTAGCGATATTCGTTGTCCCCGGGCTGAAATTGAATTATAGTTGCTCCCAGCTAATTCATAAAGGTTTCCACTTTTCTAGGGAGGGAAAGACCTGACTTTTGACTGGGTAAACAAAAAATTTCGTTATCGTACGCCATCCCTTGACAGTAGCCACGTCCGATTTGAAGGAATCGCTCGATGTCACACGAGTTCCAACAAAGCCTGCAACGAAAAAGCACAGTGGCGTACCCTAATATTTTTCCCGGACTATCTTGAAGTTAGTCCGTTAGACACGTAATCACACGTTTCTTGTTAGCTGCAACAAGTGAAAAAAGTGCTTGAAAAAACATAGTGGCGTACCTTTATTTTAAGAATTGTTGAATGTCCATAGAACCATTGCTTATTGAGACTAATGTATTTGTTCATTTCGTAATTTAGCAATTTCCACGGGCATTGAAACGCCGAGCGACTAGGCAACTGGTTTTACTGTAAACGTATTGTCGAATGAAGTCTTCTGCTTAGTACAGTTTCCTACAAACTACAATCTTTCCGGCAAGTCTTTCCGGTAGTTCGTCGCTAAATGGCGATATAGTTTGGCATCGCTTCCTGTCCGGAAAAATTTTATAAAGGCGTTTTTGACGTTCGTGTCTCTGTGTGTCGAAATCTTGGCCATCGGCCGGTTAAAAAAATTCCTGAGGTATTTTGTTGGGCTTTTTGGATTACTAGCTATGTCAGGCTAACGCAGGACAATCGATTAAGGCATATTTTGAACCCGAAAACAAGCAAACATAAATTAGTTGAGTGAGCAAATTTTTGAGGTTGTGTGAGATTCAGGCAGATCTTTCTGGTAAGGCATTATATTGTTTGCTGGTTAATTTTCTAATTTGAAATGTATATATAGCCTTCACCCTACGGACTAAGCTGTTCGATTAGAGTGGAATGTCTTCAGAGTAGCCGGCTGGCTCGCAGCTTCCGAGTGAAATAAGAATTGCCCGAGGAGCCTCCCGTGTCCACCTTACGTGCAGAAGCAGCTGGAATTAACGTCGCATCTGCCTCGTGCTGCATGTGCAGATTATGTCCAGTTTGGGGGTTTGGGCCTAACGGCCTTATATTTATTTAATCTATAAATTTATGTGCAATTGTTTTCACTGCGACCCGTGCTTACCAAATTGTGTCTTTATGTATGTGTAGATTTAGCGCCAGCTTAGAGCTGAGTGGTTTAATTCTGAAATAGATAACGTTGCCTTGTATGCTGAAAATTAGCTGAGTGGGTGGTTGCTCCACTTTACGCTTGTTCCGCCTAAATATCGCCCATATTAAATTTGTCGGCTAGGAAAAACGAACCTAGCGTATTAGTGTTTTACAAGCTACCATGCATATATTTGAATGTGCGGTTATTCGCGATATAAAATTAAATCACTAAGTGTGGAACGCAGTAACGTATTAGCATTCCGTCAGCAAACGGTTTGCTTCAAAATTAACTACTTTGGCTATTTTAACGTTTAAATTAGTCCAGTTAGAAAATTAGTATATATTTACTCGGCAAGGGCTGAGTTTCCACACATGCTGTCTCAGGTTGGAGTTATGAAAATTGTGATAATTATGTGATATAGTATTAATTATGTGATATAGTATTGTTTATTGTTCATTGATGCCAGTAATCACAAAACGATGTTATTCCCCTCTGTTGTTGATCTATTACTTAATTGAATCATTATACGATTTTTCGAGCTGTGGGTTTTATTGATTATATTGTGTGTTGTTATTCTTGAGCAATTTAATGGTTCGTTCGCTCAAATGAACAAGGAAACATGGGCCTGCATCATTTGGCGCCCCTATAGCGTAGATCTATTAGTTTTAAAGGTAAGTTACATACGCCCTTCCACTGAGTCAGTCCGATTCAATATCGGCAATTTATAATGTAACATAATTTTAAGTAATTTATGTACGTGTATTATAATGTATTTCGTGTTCAGATAAATTTCGTTAGGTAGCTGGAGAATGATACAAGCAACGAAATTTGTTCCTTTACGCTTTTACTGCAAAATACGTCAATAAATGGGATTTTATTTAGTTTTTTAGGGGTTCAAGCTTCTGTGAGCTGAAGTAAAGTAAAGTAATCAAGTAAAGTATTCTGCGCTGGACTGAGGGGTTAAGATCGTAGCCTGAGCCTGTCCTGAAAAAGAGCAAGGAGTTTATTTGGTAAAGTGGCAAGTCAAGTAAGTCTTCCTATATTAGAGCCAACTGGCAATGTCTGCAAACGTGGCGGATTTCCAACCTTGGGCTTGACATTTGCATGCAGTGGAGCGATTAGTAATAAAACAAAAAATTTTGACAATCATTTAGTAGAGCCATGCTGGCGAGAAAAGGTGGACCCGACCCAACGCTGAGCTGGTTGTGTGCCGACCGGAGGTTTGACGTAACTGACCTTCCAACGTTTTAAGCCAGTCTTCATTACGGTTTTATGGCGTAAAATTTTAATATATTGGCTTGCAGTCCATTGTGTTTGTCTTGTTTAGAATTTTTAGCAAACTCCTTTCCGCCATTATGGTTAAGGTGCTGACTGTAGCTAATATTATATCTTTTATATTATTCCATAGTTCGTATGGGTTATCGTGGTTGGATTGTTTGGATTTATTGAAACCTTTCTGTAAAGTGTTCTGTACTTGTGCCGCAGTGTTGTTTTTCTTAAGCCTTTTTATATTGGTTTTCTTTCTCTGATTTTATGTTTCCACTATTGTTTTCAGTTTTACTTTCAGCTCACGTAGAGAGAGAATTATCATGCGAAGAGACATCGGCACCTGAATAAATTTTATTGATTTGAAAATTGATGCCTATAAATTCAATGTGGTTTTGAATAATATTGATTTTCGCGTCTCCAGAGCATGTTCAGGCATACAACCTTGGTGCACCAATTTTTAAAATGTGATTCTCTGTAAAATTGTACCCTATGATTCAGTTCAGCTAGCCTAAAAGCACTCGCGATGGCGTCCTCCTTGCCCTCTCCACCCTTTGAGTTGATATCTTCCATGATCGCTGTTACTTCATGTGCCAAATTGCTGATACAAAATTTTTATTTTTTATACGCTCTTGGTGCGTACATATGTATACTATTTTTGTAACGAGCGATTATATGTAGTGTTAAAAGCTGTTTGCGCTTTTATGGACAATTATTCAAATCCATTCCAGTTATACGGGTCGCCGTTACCAGAATAGTGGTTGTGTATAAGTTGTTTACCACATCTATCTAGTTTTGCTTAAACCCATGACGTCAATTTCGACACGTGTAATTTATTTAATTGTGTTATGGACTTTTGCGCCTTTTCATGTTTTTGATATTCCATCATTTGGTTACTATTGAAGTAAAATCTAATGCAAATAACCATTTCGAAATCGATATAGAACTGTTTATTTAGAGGGTGACACACTTCTGCTGCTAATGTTTTTCCTGCTTTTTTAAATTTAACATCCGGTAATAGTAAACCGACTTTTTTCATAACGATTTACGCTATTTTGGCTATTTTTTAGAGATTCTATTATTTGCTACAATCATTGAAGCTAGGATCGCATGCTTGGGATTGTTTACGGATTGGTTTCAATGCTTTTCAATTTGGTCAGCACAGTAACTAAACCATTATCTTATGTTACATTATCATCATCGCCATATTCTTTATTTTTCCTCACAATTACTATAACTTATATCTTTTACGTGTTCGGATTCCCTTAAACATTGTTCGGGAGTTTAAACTTTCTTGTGGCAACACATTCGTGTTCAAAAACATGTACAGTCGTGTTCATTAAAATGTTGTACAGCATTTGTGCTTTGTGAGTATAAATTAATTATGCTAAGTTCAAAAAGGTGTTATATATTCAAATATTTTGCAAGTATACATCTATATCTACCTAGTTAGTGATACAGTGTGGGCTTTTGTTGAGTAATAACACAACCACCAATAAACTTACAACTGTCGCTGTAGAACGCATTTTTGAACACGATTGTACATCATCATACAGATAATTAACCAAGAGACTGTTTTATAGCAAGAACTTGCTGTTGCCGTATGATAGCGGTGTAAAAACGACAATTGAAGACTTTTGACACATACGTGTCCTTACACTAATTAATATATTTTAGCAGTTATAAAATTAAATTGTAAATTAGAAAAGTTAAAAATAAAACTAAATTCTTGGTAATGCAAATTACACTAATTCACAAAGAAAAGAAAAACATCGCAGCCAGTGGGATTCGAACCTGTACACCCAAGCGCAATCCGATTGCTAGTCAGATGCTTTACCCACTCAGTTGAAAATTGGCAGATTTCGAGTTTAAAATTTGTAATGTCTTTTCTTTTGAAATTACATTTCAGAATCGCCAAAGAATATTTTGTTTACTTTAATTGTTGGAATTCACGGATATGGAAGTGTGAGGTGTTTAAAAGGAGTATTGAAATATATTTGTTCCATTTTAAGATACTAGACCCTGGGGGCTAATAAGATGAACTAATGCAAACGATCCTAATAAAAAAGAACGATTTAAAACCACTTACCATATCTAAGACCTTTTTCATGATAAACGGTTTCATAATAGCTAGAATTTTATCCATAAAGTACACAGTATTCAGCATATGAATTTCTTTCAGGGCAATCGGCAAACCTTCCTGGAGGAATTTGAAACAGGGCTTGAGTAGTTCAAATCTGACTCTGGTCAAATGCATCAGGCCTACCTGAAGAAACCAAAAATGAGAACAAACAGTTTCAAAGAGCTGGTAAACGTACTCCTTGCATATCCACCACGATCACCATTCCTGTCGGGGGATTGTCATAGACCATGGCCTCCACGGTCATGGCCAAAAGTCCACATGTCCCAGCCATGTCCAGATTCCTGTAGTGCGTGTCCTTCAACCTAAAGAGCAACACGGCGCACCCATCACCCCTCCTTTCAGGCATTACGCAAATCTCCCTAAAGCCAAAGGATGTACGGTTGTAAATGCAGTTTTGGAGAACCTACCCTGTCTTCATCTGCAGCTGCAAGTCTTCTCTCTCCAGCGTCCAGTTGGCGTGCACCTTGGGACAACTGATCTTTGCCGTGATGTAAGCTTCGATGGTCTTCTTCGTGGCCTCCAGGTCGTTGGCGCAGGACAGGAGGAAGACCACGATTTGCTCGTTTGTGAGCTTTGGGAGGACCTGCGTCGACAGCCATCTAGTGATTTCCTCGATGCTTTCTCTATTCACTCGACATTCTTCGATTAGCCTCTGTGCGGTAAAACCAAATTTAATTTCCGACATTTCACTAAATATTTACAGCAACTACTGCAAGAAGCTGCAAAAAACCAGTGCGGTCATTATCAGCAGATTGAAAATACGTATCAAGCTTTTAAAATTCTATTAAAAGCAGGCGACCTTGCCATTTGCTGCTGTTGTACGTGTTGGTAAACATTAAGTTTTTTAATATGCTCCGGTTTATGATGGTTATAACATCGTTTACATATTCAAATAACTATTCCAGTGTGCGATTGGCAGCAGTTTGCTCTACTAACGGAAAACACTTTGCAGCCCTTAGATAACATGGTAATATTTGTTGAATTTATGAAAGCTGATACGCATTTCTGATTTTTTTAAAATTATTAGAAGAGGTAGTCAAGTAATTTACTCTACGTGTGCTAATTCCTAATCTATTTCTATAATGGTAAATTTCTTTATTAGGCCATTAAAATGCATCTTTTATTATCAGGTGGGAAGTTTATTTCATACATTCATACCACAATATTTTTTTAAACAATAACCATGCATTTGTATAGCTTTATTAGATACTATATTTCTAGTTTTTTTCAACGGATTTAGAAACAATAGTTTTCTTGTTCTTTTGCTTGTTTTCTTTATTTTTTACTAGTTAGATTAAAGTTGGGTGTATATCAGAAAATAAGGACAGATTATAAGTGAATTTTGTCATGCTTAAACTAAACATTAGGGGTTAAGGCCAGTTACCATGTAAAACGGTGCATTATGGCTATGCTATGCTATTTATCAATCTGCCCCCCCCCCCTAGCCTAACACCGTATAAACCCACTTCTTTCGTTTGCGGCCAACTTCACTCGGTGGTTTTCAACAGCTACGCTCGCCGGAATTTCAAATCATTTTCACTTCCTTTGTGCGTGTCAGCAGTTAAGCCCTTCGATTGCGAGCTATTGCGGTTGTTTTCTGGGATTTGGTTTTCCATGCATTTTTCCCATGCGCAGTTACTTTGCTCTAAGATTCAAACCGTGCAGATTTAATTTTTTACTGCACATAATTGTGGACTATTATTAACCTTAACGTAAGCGTTGCTACTTAGGCGATTTGAGATGATGACCGCTAAAAACGGCTGAAGCCCGATTTGATACATTTACTGGCGTGCGCATGCTGAATTTGACCTAGAGAACATTTTATTTAACACAAGGACCGCTCTCGTTTGTCATAGGTGAAAATTTCCTTGCAGATTGCCAAGGATTTCTTGCATCTAAATGGATTCTAAAGCTAGAGCTAGTGGATCTGTGTCCTTGGTCCCTAAGATGCTCTTGTAGAAGCGACTCCACAATTGCCCCGGAAAAGACACATGGCTATGTCTGCGTTAGAGAATTTGCTCTATTTTAACATTTTTATATTTAATTCTGAGTTGTGAATAACATAGCATTAAGGGAAGGGCTTCTTTGGCACTTAAAGCATCCAGTGAAAGGTAATTAAACCTTATTTGATATTATACACTATGTTTTACACTTATATATTTTTCCAAGGCCTATCGACAGACTTGTGTTTTATTTCTCAGGTTAGAGACTGGCCTTCTGGCCGGCACTTGAAAAGCTGCATGTCAGATAAAATGAGTTTTTCGCTGATTGACATCTGAGCAGTTCTATAAACTGTATTATAATTATGATACCTGATAGGTACTATTAAACGCGACATTTTCTTTTGAGCCACTATTCACTATTTACTTTAGTCATTTTAGTTTTCTCTGCACTAACGTAGCACTTGCATAATGTTTAACATACAATCCCCTAGGTCGTATTGCAGTTAGCGACCCACTGTAACATTTATGTGCTCAATTTAAACTGCATTGTAACATGTAACCTCAGCTTCTTCTGCATTGATGGGCCTGATATACTGTTTATTTACGTTATTTGTCTATCATAATATAATTGACTGTATCTAATTATGAATTTATTTTTTATTTGTTTTAATATGTAGTTTGGAATTAACGGTTGATATCCCACTTTAACTGGCACTTTTGTTTGATGCTTAATTATAGCTTCCCTGATTCACTTTTATCTTTTAGCTACCGCGACCCCTTCGTTTCTTTATTTTAGGCTCCTCTAGGAGCAGTACACGGTGAGTTTTATTGAGAGTGTGAGTTAGATTGGTTTTGTTCTTGTTATGGTTGACGACTATCGCCCTTTTTTAGTTTTTATTTTTTAAATAACCTTAAGAATTATTACCTGATCCTTATCCATGACAACAAACCGGCGAGAGTTTGAGCTGTTTGTCATCGCCTTCTGTTGAAGGATGGTACAGTTACGAATGAAAACCACACATTTTTGATAATAATAGTACATTGGGTTTTGACTGTGGTGTTAATGAACTATTTGTGAAAATTCCTAATACTTAGGAAATAAAATGTATGAACAATTTAAAAATAAAATACAGTAACTTGATTTAGTTTAACATTTTACTTTATTAAAAAGGAAGTTTTAGATATGAGTTGATGTATTAATTTTGAATATGAGAAAATACAAAAAGTTATTTGGTTTTACTTAGAAGATTTAATTTATTAAGAATATTTTGTAATAAGAGGTTAAATTAAATGGTAGTAGAATAAATTTCGGTCTAGAATGCAACAGATAGAAAATTTGGAAAAATAATAATGTAACTCTAGTGAGAGGTATTAGAAATTAACGAGGGATAAAAATTTGAAATGAAAGTGATATAAAATTTTGTAATTTGTTTAAATACGTAGTAAAACCCATTAGAATACTAAAGAATTTTAGTAAAACGTAAAGGGGTATGTCAATTACGCATTAAAAGTAAAAGAAATAGTCCAAGGTAAGATTTTGGAACATTATCAATATAAACTGTGATTGAAAAGAGTAGAACCAACTTGGTGTGTATCAGAGGTCCAATCCGTTATATAGAAGGTGCCATTGAAGGAGCTACAAAGGCGGTAGATCTTAGGCCGTTATCTAATTTTGGTCCGTTGCAAAGAGGAAACTGTCGACGAGGTCACAGGTGGAGGCTACAAATAGAGGCAATTAGAATTGGTTACCTTGGTAGATAGTGGAGATGTGATAATTACCTTACCGTCCAAGAGGAACTGTCCGTTGCTGAATAGGGTCCATTGACTGCACCGCAGATGGAATGGTTATAGTAAAAAAATATTAATAGATGGTGAAGAGCAGCTGCTTACCTATCCGGCAGGGAGGTGCGGTCCGGTAGGAGAAAAGGGGGCAGATCTGTGGCTAGAGCAGCAGGAGTATCTGTTTCTCAGGTGGATTTTAACAAGGGGAGCTGATCCAAAATACATTATAAGTTTCATTGCAAAGTAAGTTAATCGAGATTCAGGTATATGTAAGAGTTGAAATGAGAGCTAGTAAATAATATTAATAAGATTCATAAATTAAAAAGAGCATATTTTTATTAACTTTGAATAGTATAAATTTTTAATAAGATTCTAATAACAAATATAAAGTATAGTTCATACACTACAATATATAAAATGGAATAAAAGAAAAACATGGAATAAAACATATCTAAATGCCGAGCAGTATCTAGAGAAAGAAAAAAATGCCATCTTCCTATATAGTTCAAGAATGGAAAATCGCTTAAAAGGTTTGATAATTAACAATTAAAGGTTAGCGTGCAAACTAAAAAATGTACATAGTATCGAAAATGGGATTACGTCACAATTGCGCTGGTATATATAAAGACGGTTGTAAACTCAATTTAAACAAATAAGTTAACTGAACCTGGATAAAATTCCCCCGAATTGATTAAATAAAAATAAGCTATTGAAATGTTCGTCTATATACTATAAATGTGATGCACGAATAGTAGGTATATGGGGCCATGGGGCGAAATATTAAAGGTCCTAAATAAAAAACAATAATTCGAAGCTCAAGAAAATCTACAAGTTAAACTGAATTACGAGTACGGTTGTCGAACAGGGCTAATCAAACGCAATGATTTTATGCAAAGAAATCATTATCACTCGTTCATAACAGTCTTCGCTTTAATAGCCAAGTAACACATAGGCCTGCAAATAATCGGGCGAGCTCCTTTACTATTCTTGTTACAATTGGAAATCTAATACGAATAGAACATAATAAATAGAAATTAGACAAGGTAGGATACGAATACTCATCCATCGACAGTAAAATTTATATCAATGTAAAGTTCAATCAAAAAACGACTTACAGTCGAACTTCGTTTATAAGAATCTCACACTTGAGGCTAGCGTTGAGTAGTCTTCGCCAACTCTTCTAAAGAAAACTTTTCTTAGAGTATTAGAGAAATCCAAACGTAACGTCTCCATTGCGCGCTGGCGAATTCTTCGATAAGTGCTGCGATTTAAATCGTCCACATAACTTTCCTTTAGGGGCAAATCGCTGAATCACAAATTATGAATCCAAAACGGGACAAAAGCGAAAGGGAAGCAAAACGGAGAAGGACTGAAAAGCTGAAAAAATAGACGAAAAGAGAAAATGACCTGAAAACAAATAGTTACGAAAGGGTCCTACCTCAGATTGTGGGTAGCTAGTGGAAATTTGCTTCGAAAGCAAAACTAACATATCCCGAAGTAAACAGGCGGCTGTGACGATCCAACAACAGGACTAAGACTAGCCCGTGACGATGGGTTTGTTGGAAGAGATCCACACATTACGTAATACCCAAAGAAAGCCCCGTAAAAATATGTCGTGTAGCTTCAGAAGCAAAAATTACAAGAAATCGAATTTCCGAAGTTCAAATTGCGCAATCGGAAATTTTGAAAGCAAAGGCGCGTCACTCTTAAATTGAAAACTTGCTAGACTATTTAGACTTTATAAGACCCAAAATGCAAGCAAATGATATAGCCGAGTTCTGAATTTAATGGATACTCTATTTACTTCATGGAAACAGATCTAATTCAATTGAAGCTGAAATAAAACAACCAATCATAATACTTATTTGCTCAGGTAAGCGACAATCTTTTGTACTTGTTTAGCATGTGTAAGCTTTACAGTTGTTATTAAAACGCCTAAACTTGCATTATTAGGCAATGAGGCTATGTTTAAATGTTGGTGATCAGTCTGGAAAAATAAAAACGACCATTCGAATGCCTGATTATATTATATTTGCATAATTATCTTTCTTGAGTGTTAAATCGTTTTTGTATTGATCTAAAAGCAATCAATAAACATTTTCTTTCAATTACTAGCACCTAATATAAAACCTGCTCTAAATTAAAGTTGTTCGTGTTCACCTAAAAACGCATTTACCTCTTGTCGTGACACATAAATCATCATTTAATTTAAAAACATTGTATTATATTATATTAATATTTTTACCGATTGAACTATAACTAATTCTGTTATTTTATTTATTGTCAATGTTGGCTCTTGGCATTGTTTCTTGTTTTGAGATTAGGTTTATCAGTCCTTGAACTATTGCAAATTTTGCTAATAATAAGTCGACTTTCTCATTTGGTATTACCAGTAACAATACCACGTGACGATTCTGAACTATCAAAAATAACTTTGTTCATCCCGAAACTGGTTACCGAGCCGAAGGCGACTGGTGTTTTTATGAAGTTAAGTTTGTAAACACCAAATCAATAATACTACGGTCACTTATTAATACTTGGTCTGTATAGAGATCTTATGCATTATGAATGGTAAAATCGATGTAAATTTCTACATAACTTGATGTTTAGATGATGTTTTGTAATGTGGTTTCTCCTCGTCAAAGCGCGTAATACTCTTTAAGCCTCATTCATCGTTGCTGCTAGAGAAATTTGGTAAACGAATAACTTTTAAGGCTCCCAAGATAGCTTTAGCTTACAAAAACGCTAGTCAGGGAGTTTAATTTTGAACATTCTACTACACCCATTAAGCGGATCGTATATGATCCATCCACAGCCTGTTTTGATGCATCCGCTTAGATTATGTATTTGAAAGAGGCATTTACGACAGTGCTATACTGTCAAAATAATAGTCACTTAATCACTAATAGTCTAAATTGATCGTTAAGACCCTTTAAAACACAATAAGGCAAAGCTCACCTTAATTACCCCTCAACTGTCCTGTAACACAGAGTTGATCGACTACAGCTCATTGGGAGGGGTGATTCGAATCAATACGACGCAACTAGAGCGAGATGCTATCACAATAGGTGAAAGAACTGCAAAGTGTTACTGTTTATATGTGATGATATTGTTATAGAAACGAGTTGTTGATATATGGAATTGCTTGTCACCTGTAAAATTTGTCAATAAAAAATAGTTTTGTAATAAATAACTTAATCACCAAAAAGTGTAAGTTGAGATCAGTTAGATCTCAAGTTTATTCGCAACATCGTGGTGACTCCGACGTGATCGGTGATTAAGTTGGTGATTACAATGGATGCGTTACAAAGAGCGAGAAGACCTGTCCGTAATGAAGTCAATAAGCTGGTGGTAGAGTTGCAAGAGCTATGTTCTTCAGAACGCGTAGAACGGGAAGACGTGTGTCTTGTCCTACGGTTACTGAATGAAGTCTATAATTCACTGTCAGAGCTGGACCAAAAGATTGCGGAACAGATGGTGACTGACAATGCTAGTGATGACGTACAAGATGTAGAATATGAGTTAATTTACGTTATGAAACGCAAAGTTATGGCTACACGAATGAAGGCGGAAAAGATTTTGGAAAATCCTGAGCCAGTTTCCCTTTCCTCACCAAGCGTTGTCATTGAATCCAATGGTGGAGGAAGAGGTTGTCGTCTGCCAAAACTTGAATTGAAGAAGTTTAGTGGAGACCTGAAGGATTGGCTTGGATATTGGGCTCAATTTGAGAAGATTGATGCAGACCCTACTTTACATGGCAGTGACAAGTTCCAGTACCTGCTACAATCATTGACACTCGGAACGGATGCCTATGAAATTGCAAGTAGTTATCCTCAGAGCAATGAAAATTATCCTAAGGTGATTGAGGTTTTGAAGAGAAGATATGGTAACGAAGACTTACTTCTGCAAGTGTATATACGTGAATTATTAAAATTAGTAATTTCAAATGTCAATTCTAACGTCAAGATTCCTTTTCATATGCTGCACTTGAAATTGGAATCCCATTTGAGAGCATTGAAGACTCTGAAATTAGAAAAGGCAGATCCTGCAACCTGGTTGTTTCCATTAGTGGAGTCAAGTCTTCCGGAAGATATACTGCTTACTTGGCAACGTAGTCCGATGTCTTCCTGTGATAGTAGCAAAGATGAGCCTCCGAGAAGCCGACTGGATCGTCTCATGAGTTTTTTGGAGAAGGAAATGGATATTCAACAAAAAATTAACTTGGCACGTGGAGGATTTGAGGAGCAGAAAAATAAAGAAAATGTTCAGAAAAAATATAAGCCTCCACAACAGACATCCACACTTTCAAGTTGTTATTCAGGAGAACCTTCTACTTGTTTGTTCTGTGATAAAAATCATGAGAGCAAGGACTGCAAGACTGCTAAATATTGGCCGTTGGATAGGAAACGAAGCATTTTGAAAGACAAAAAATTATGTTTTGCTTGCTTTAGATCAAAACATTTTGCAAGACTTTGTAGAGCAAAGCTGGCATGTAGTATCTGCGGAGGAAAACATCATTCTGTGATGTGTTCAAACTTTGAGAATCATGAGAAAGAACATACGCATTCTACTGGAAAACCAAAAGTAATGTCAGTACTAATGACGTCCACTGAAAATATGACTGGCATGGCTAATCAGATCTGTTCCAAGCAAATTGCCCTTCAAACTATTCTCGTCACAATATGTAATGGGGTTAAAAGAAAGGTAGTACCTGCATTTTTGGACAATGGATCTCAAGGCTCATATATCTTAAAGTCAACAGCAGCTGAGTTAGGACTAGAAGTACAGGCAGTGGAAGATGTATCTCATTACCTTTTTGGAGGGACACAGACGGAAGTTGTACGGCATAATAAATACCATCTGAAATTAGAGAACGTCGATGGTAGTTATTCCTGCATCATCAACGTTCGAGACCAGCATAAGATTTGCAATTTTATTCCTCGAATTTCGAACACAACTTCGAATGCTCTGAAAGAACTGAGAAAAAACAAAATAGAATTATCAGATGTTGGCGAGGGATGTCCTCCTATTGAAATTTTACTTGGAGCTGATGTATACGGAAGAATATTGACTGGAAAAATAAATACTCTTGCTTGTGGTGTTGTCGCAATTGAGACCCAGCTAGGCTGGACACTTTGTGGGAAGTTAAGAGGAGTTCATGAAGAAAGTTTATCTATGTGTGTACTGTCAATGGCTGTTAATGACTCTTCCATTTCACAGTTGTGGGATCTAGATGTAATTGGTATTCGCGATGAAACTGATGTGAAGACCATTGCAGAGCGAGAGGAAGAAGACAAGAAGAAATTTATTGATGGGTTGAGCCGGAGGCAGGATGGACGATATGTTATTTCACTTCCTTGGGTTAATGAGCACCCTCCTTTACCTACTAATAAAGAAATAGCGATTAAGAGACTTGAGTTGACAACAAGGAAACTCTGCGAAAACAAGTTATTCGAATCTTATTCGACACTTTTTCAAGACTGGAAATCTGAAGGATTTATTGAAGAGGTGTCAGCAGAGATGTCACTGATTCGGGGAAAAGTTCACTATCTTCCACATCGAGCTGTAATAAAGCTAAGCAGTATGACCACTCCTGTACGGCCAGTATTTGATACTTCCTTTTTCAGATGATTGAAGTTAAGGAACAAGACCGTGATTGCATGCGTTTTCTTTGGTGGAAGAATAAAGAAAAACAGGAATTAATTGAATATCGCCATGTCCGGGTTATGTTTGGAGCTACATGTAGTCCATTTATATTGGGTGCTGTATTAGAATTCCATTTGAAGGTGAATTCGTCAGATAAGCAATTTGCCGAAAAACTGTTAAAAACTCTTTATGTGGATAATTGTGTCTGCTCAGAAGATACAATTGAAGAGTATCAATATTTTCGGAAGAAGTCAATTGCATTATTAAGTGAAGCTAAGATGGACTTACGTTTATGGATGTCAAATATAGATGAGATGGAAGATCCATCAACTCATACTGTATAAGTTCTTGGAGTTCTTTGGGATCGATTAACAGACGAATTATTCGTAAATGTAAAAGATATCTCTATTCCTGAAATAGTCACAAAAAGGACTCTGTTATCTGTCGCCCAAAGGGTATTTGATCCGATTGGGATTGTAAGCCCAGCTATTACTTCTCTTAAAATAATACTGCAGAAAATTTGGATAAATAAAATGAAATGGGACGAACCATTACCAAAAGATGAAAATAGGTTGTTTTGTACATGGGTAGCTCAACTACAAGATTTAAATCGAATACGCATACCACGGTGGTTCATTCGTGAAGAAACTGATCGTCAACACTGGACTCTGCATGTTTTCACGGATGCAAGTAACGTAGCCTACAGTGCAGTGGTGTTCTTGAGGGTACAACATCCTATTCAGGTATCTGTTCAGTTAATAGCAGCAAAATCACGAGTTTCTCCTATGAAGCCAGTCACTATTCCAAGACTGGAATTGCTAGGATGTTTAATTGGAGCCAGATTGGCTGCAACTGTAATAAAAACATTGAATATGGATGACCTTCCTATCGTATACTGGTCTGATTCCACTACTGCTTTAGCTTGGATAAGAAGAAGTAAACAGTGGGGTACATACGTGGGTAACCGAGGGTCGGAGATAAGAAAATTGACTGATGTTAATCATTGGCGACACGTTCCAGGGTTTATGAATCCAGCAGACTTGCCCTCAAGAGGATGCTTACCTACACAGCTTGTAGAAAAGAAATGGTGGGAAGGTCCTCAGTGGTTAAAGGATAAACAAGAGAACTGGCCATGTCAACAGGAAGAAGTATTCTAGGAGTGTGTTCAAGCTGAATGAAAAAAGTCTGCTAAAAGCACTGTCATGTTGCTTCTTGACGAGTTGAAGAAAAACTTCACCTTCAGACAATGGATTCGTATTTTAGCATGGTGTCATCGCTTCATCAACAATGTAAGGAAAATTGCACAGAGACGAAGTGGAAAATTAACTGCTGTAGAATTGAAACTAGCTGAGGTGAGTTTCATACGGAGTATTCAACAAGAAGCCTTTATTCATAAAAGCCAACTGGCGACTTTAAACACTTACGTGGATTCGAATAATATTATTCGAGTAAAAACGAAGATTATTTTACGAGAAGATTTCGAAAACTTCCGGTACCCTGCAGTGCTTCCGGTACCCTGCAGTGCTTCCTGGAAAGAATGAGAATGTGAAACAATTGATTTTAGATATGCATCGTTGTTATTGTCACGCTGGTGTAGGATTTCTAATGGTGAAATTACGTGAAAAATATTGGATCCTAAAAGCAAGAAAAACAATAAAATCAGTTTTAAACAGTTGCATCAAATGTAAAAGGAATTCCGTAAGATCTGCTATTGCTAATCCATCTCCGCTACCAATTGAACGAGTGCAAGATGCTAATGTGTTTGAAGTTATTGGAGTGGATGTAGCTGGTCCTTTATTCTTGAAAAATAATAAAAAAGTTTGGGTGTTGATCTTCACCTGTGCAGTCTTTCGAGCCGTACGATTAGAAGTTATTTCTTCCCTAACTACAGTTGCTTTTATAGAAGTTTTGAAGAAGTTCATTCGAATGAATGGTCGTCCAAGGATGATATTTAGTGATAATGGCACTAATTTTCACGGAACAAATAATTTTTTTAGGTCGCTGAATTGGAAAACAATACAAGACTCGTCTCAACTGAAACCCATTCAGTGGAAGTTCAATGTGGCTACAGCACCCTGGTGGGGTGGATGGTGGGAGCGACTCATCCGCACTATGAAAGATTTTATGAAAAGAACTATTGGAAAAGCTACTCTTAAAAAAGGTGAATTCGAAGACGTTTTATTAATTGTGGAAGAGGTCATGAATGGAAGACCTCTAACCTATGTCACTGAAGATGGTGGCGAGTTAGAGCCTTTAACTCCATCTATGTTTATGAGTTCTCCAAGTGGATTACAATTTCCTGAAGGATGTGAGTCTGATGCTGACAAAATACGTTATCGCTGGAAATATCTCACTACCTTGAGAAAGGAGCTTCACCAAAGGTTCCGCAATGAATATTTGGCATTGTTGGTTAACCGAGCTAAGGAAAGATCTACTCGTACACTTCGAGAAGGTGAACTAGTTTTGGTGGGATCTGATAATGTGAAGCGGTTATATTGGCCACTTGGTCGTATTATAGAGTTGATCCGTGGAAAGGATAACATATCACGTGTTGCAAAAGTGAAGACTGAAAACGGTATTGTTACTCGTCCCATCCAACGCCTATTTCCTCTAGAATTGAATTTGGAAGATAGCTGCAATTTGGAAAAATTCTTTAAAGAGGGCATTTTATGTGAAAAAAGTCAAAAAGATGAGTGTAAATAAATAAAATTCGAAGGAATTTTATTGGTGGGAGGATGAAAGAACTGCAAAGTGTTACTGTTTATATGTGATGATATTGTTATAGAAACGAGTTGTTGATATATGGAATTGCTTGTCACTTGTAAAATTTGTCAATAAAAAATAGTTTTGTAATAAATAACTTAATCACCAAAAAGTGTAAGTTGAGATCAGTTAGATCTCAAGTTTATTCGCAACAATAGGGGTTGGTTGTAATCAAGATGAAAGAGGGTATGCGCCACTAGTTTTATTGATAGGGGACAAACGTTTTTGAACGGCCCCTATAAAAACCCGAAAATCAAGGGCAGTTGCTGCGCTCTGACGATCCTGTGAGGCATCCCAGTTTGTTTCGAACCTACCTTTCATTGGTTTTTCTGCATCCGCCAAGAAACTTCACAAATAATTCACACCGAAGTAAAGGCTAACACAAATAGATAAACCAACACAAATAATCAGTATAAATAAAAAATCTGGTGTGATACACTCACACAACTTCCTTTTACATTGATCTTATAATTAGTCAAAAATTTCATTTTTAATTTTTAAGCATTTGTTAAAAATTTTCAAAAATTACAAATTCTACAAAAACGGTACAAAATCGAGTGTTAGTGGAAGAGAGTAATTTTCTCTAGAATTTTAAGGTAAATTTAAAAATGTAATAATATACCGGGTGTTTTATTTAAAATAGGAGTTAATAAAAAAAATAGAAAAAAAACAAAAGAAACCCACTTTAGAAGTATTCAACTGGAAAATCACCTATCTCACATCAATACACATTGAAAATGTAAGAAAAATGTAAAGTTTAAAAAAAATCGTTAGAGCCGTTTTTGAAAAAATCGAAAAAACTGAAAAATCACAAGAGTAAACACCTACTTCCGGTTATGCGATTTTCTTCAAAAGCTTGCTGTCTCATCTACATAGTACACAAAACTTATATATGAAGTTTTAACGCCATACCTCATTTTGTTTTTGAGATATTTTGTTCACAGGCACACAGACACACAGACAGACACACAGACCAATGAAAAAAAATATGTTTTTTGGGATCAGGGGACTCTAAAACGTGAAGATCTGTTGAAAACTCAATTTCGAATTTTTGGGGTGAATCCAATACTTCCTTTATAACGGGTGTTCATAAACAGTCGTCATCCCAGTAGGTTTTGACTTCAGAAACGTATGTCTATTAAAATTGAGAAAAAATGCGCTATGACAGTACTCAATGACGTTTCATTGTGTTGGACGAATTAATCAAAGACATAGCATTTTGTTTTTTAAGGCAACTGGGATGACGACTGTTTATGAACACCCGTTAGTAAAAGGAAGTAAAAAGACACTGACATTGAAATGAAATTTGCATCTATTAAAAATTCAAGTGTGCATGTATAAGCAGATCTATCTACCCTTCAATTCTTAGATTGGTCGGCAGCTTTCCATCTTGCTTTGTCGCAGGTAGATTTCTTGAAGTTTGCGTAATTCTCCGTACCTGCATTTTTTATTACCTGCTTCGAAAATTCGAGACGTGGTCTCCCTCTGGCTTTATTACCCGTTATCAGACCATCTAATATGTTTACTACAAATAGATTATTTCTGTATAAATGTTTAATCCATCTGTGTCTCCCTATGGTTAGTGCATATATTATATTTCTTTGCTCTATTTGTTCCAGTACTTTTCCAGTCGTGAGTTTGTACGTCCATTTAATTTTCAATAATTTCCATAACCACATTTCAAGGGCTTCTAGTTATTTTTCGTCTTTCTTTTATAATGTCCATTATCCAGACCCATAGAGTGCTACACTCCAGATGCATGTTTTAACTAGCCTAATTCTTACTTACAGACTAATGTTCCTTGATGTTAATAGTTTACTTTTGTTGGCAAACATCCGTTTTGCTTCTTTAATTCTGCTTTTAACATCTTCCGTACTTCCCCCATCTTCTGATATTGTACTCCCTAGATATTTATAGTTTTTAACCTGTTTTAGAGCCTCGTCTTTTAGCAGATAGTAAAACTAAAATAATTTAGTTCAAATATGGCCGATGTAAATAAACCACGTTCGTATATGTAGGTCACGCATGTATGTTTTGACTAAGCTTACGCATCCAAGGTTTTGCCTCGCACTGAATTCAAATTGACGTGACACAAATGGTTTAATATTTACTTTACAACTAATTACAGTACTACAGTACTAATTACAGTTTCCTGGCGACAAGACGCCTTTAGGTGCACGCTGAGGACTTGCAGATGACGAAAACTGGTGGACAGGGATGACGCCACTATACAACAATGGGAAATGACTTTAAGAGACAGCAATGGGGGTGGCTCCGCGACACAGCAATAGGTACAGCATGCAATGGTCCTCACACTAAAGAGACTTGGGAGTGAGTACTACTGGAAATTATTAACGCGACTTCCCGAACGTGGCCACCTTCAAAATCTCCTTGAGCAAAAATCCACTCAAGGTTTGAAATACACAGCTTGTCCAGACATTAGAAGATTTCTGGCACTTTTACACGCTGCTCCTCAGTTTGGAAATCATCCCGGCTGAATCGAAATCGACTAACATACCGCTGACTGACGTTATGTTGAGAATCGTTTACTTTACGACAATCGACGGCACGCACCAAACGACTTCTAAAGGCACCACCAAAACGACTTCAACGGACACACAACTAAAGGGGCCCGCAACGCACGGTACATATAGGCAAATACTATCAAAGCGGACTCTCAGCCGCAAGACGTGGCTCGAGGGTCCAAAACCACAAACAAATTTTTTTGAATGCGAAAGCGAGAATGCCCATGAAGAGACGTTTTTCACTCGAGATAGCTTGTGCCAACTTGTTTGTCAGACGCGAGGCAATGGCAGCTAATCAAGCAGTTACGATAAGATATCTTAAGGGTGTCTGTGGCATAGCGCGTATGTAGATGGGGCTTTTGACCGACTTAAAATAAGGTCACTATATCAATAAGGTAACGCCATTCCATTCCTCGCTTGAGAATGTGAGAAAATTGTGAGATAAGGATAACAAATACAAATTTCCCAAGTGCAATAAGGACGACACTAGTTTTTGGGGATTTTCTTTTTGGTGTAATGGCACTTGTAAAGTGAGGAATCTGTTAGGTTATGTGTTTTTATCCCCAGTTGGAGAAAATTGTGCGACAAGGATAGATATAAAAAATTACTAATGGCGGTACCTTATTGATATAGTGACCTTAACTTAAAAGGATCGGCATAAAGCTGGATAATATAGAATAGAAATCTGTACAAGGTAATGAAACACACTCAATCAATACGGAACTGTAGTTCGTATGCTGAACTCAACAGGTGTCGCTAATTATTGGCTTTGTACCAAACGTTTTTCGCAGGAGCCGAGAAGAAGGCGGCAAATACTAATATTTGAAATGAGAGCGCTAAAGCGCAAATATTCAAGCTAAGTGCGGCGATTTCAAACGGTAGTTCAAGGGCTTCAAGGTGTCGTAACAGCCAGTAAAAATTGTTTCCTATCACTGGGAAAGTATCAAGCTTAAGCCACCGAACGCTGAGAGAGTTTGGCAACTTGACGACTTTATGATTGACAAAAAAAATATTACTGTTCTGATAAGGGTATTTTATTATTTTATGAATTACAACGTTTTGGCGAATTCCCATTTCTGGTAATACAACATTCCATTTGAACTTACACCACATTATACTGTTACACGTTCTATTTTAAACCACACAAGTACTTCTAATGTATAAACGACACTAGCAAGACCCAGACCGAACACCAATATTAGCAAAGGACCTAGCAAGTGATTAATACTAAGCTTGATGATTTTCTTTTTCTCTACATAACGAACACTTTTAACCAATTTTAATAAGAATTGTTGATTTATTCCACTCTCAGGTATTTTTCGAATTAGACTGTTAAAGGTTTTCATAAAATACTGCATCTTTTTCATTACCACAGTGGCATCTACTGCTCTCAAACGCTCGTTGTCTTTTATTACCGTAATACTAGATTCGTCCTTGACAAATAGTTTTAGTGCATTGATCGAGGTAAAAGTTGCGCAGTTTTGATAGTTAACAACTGTGAGTATTTGATTAGACATGTTAAACGTTGGTGTAACCTGCAAATTGTTTCGTAGTTTGGCGAATATACTTTGATTAGAATACGTGCCACTAAAATATTGATGAGATGCGGCTGCACGTGATATTATTGGCAGTCCGGAATCACCAAGCTCCTCCAATGTAGTAATTCCATGTTCGTATATAGGTTCTGTCAAACCACTTGCTAGATTTGCATTAAAAGAAGTAGTTATAATTATATAATAAACTAAATAAATTAATAAAAGGAATTTTAGAAGATTCGGCTTTGGAATGTTTGTAGATCCAGTAACTGAAAGTTCTAATACTACAAAAAGCACTTTGGAAACAGCTTTAATGCTGGAACCTGTACTACAGTTTGCGATCAACCACCATACGACCACCTGAACAACCAATATTACAAACATGTTAATCCAGACAGTACTGTTATAGTTGGATGTGATTAATAGTAATTTATCTGAAATTCTTCGTGGTTTAGGTGCAATAAAAACCATTTCATCAGGAACTACAGAATCGCTAATATCGAAATCTCTAATCAATTCTTATGTTCTTAACGGTCGAGCCGTTAAAAAATTCGTTCTCTCGAAATAACCTTTTTCCATTTCGGTAATTACGCTTTTTGATACAGTGGTATTTAAGACGTCTCCTACAAGATAAAAAATAAACCATAGTTCGCGATATATACCTGAATCTCTTTGACCTTGAACTGTATTCTTCGATAAAACTGTGAACTCACGTCCATTTAATGCAGACATGAATTTATTAAAACTCGGAGTAATCTTGTAACCAAATACTTCTTGGCTTTGGGCTGCATTTAACTTCTGATGCAAATGAACTTAAAGTAGAAAGCCTTGTATCAGAATGGTCATAATTTATTATTAATATTATTACATTTATTATATCTAATCTCTGAAGAGTTTCAGACATTATGTCTAAATCGTTTGTAGTTGCTGTTATTATTAGAAATTTCCCTAGGCGATTCGCTTTGATTCCAAACTGAACTATCTTTTAAATTGCGTAGAGTAGTATTAAAAGACACATATCCTTTGGTGAATATTATGTAACTGTTGTAAAATATAGGTTTTATTATTATTGGTCTATCGATATGAATAATCCGTGGATTTTCAATTTGAGTAGGAATTATATTATATTATATTCGTTTCATTTTCAGATAGAAAATATATATTATGGTCTTCTGGTAGTCGATTTCTAACCAAATCTGACACGCACTTTGTGACATTAGTAAAATCGTCCCTACTATTAATTTTTAAATACAATTTTGCATAGTTTAATTGCAACAAGAGTGATAGAGTAAGAGAATATATATATTAGACATTTTACTAAATTTTTCTTCAGCAAAATCTAAAACTGAAACTACTTGCGGTCCAACAATACAACCATCCTTAGTTGTGGCATTGATCTACATTACAATTTATTTAAAACATGTTGCTTTAGCGAAAACATATAAAAGAAATAAATAGGTTGTATTTTCGGTAAGTGGAATCAGTAAGCCATTAGCTACTCTACCATATTAATAATCTTGACGCACTTTCATTTTGCTTATTAATGTAGCAACCATTCCAATAAAATGTTTGACAATTTTTTTTCGTTAAGTTGTCGGCGGCTTTACAACTAGCAATACTTCAGTAAAGGTTAAATTACTGTCTTTAGAATGAAAACACTACAAAAGTATGTTAACTAAAAGAATATGTCAATTATACACTGGAAATAGAAATGTTTGTACGGAAGAATGCTCGAGGAAAAGAGATTGTCGAATCTCACATGTGTTCTTTGCCAAAAGAACAATTTTCTACAGGTTGCGGTAATTACAAGTAAAACTAAATCAACGGACACGGTTTAATTTGCCTGCGCTGGATTCGAAAAGTATAGCTTTTAGACGACCATTTATAAAACTAATCGTTATCAGCTATAATTTACCAAGGGCAGTGATAATCACCCGCAATAATTTTGACAAATAACAACCCGAAAGTGCTTGCCTAGAAATAACCCGATGCGAAGCCGAGGGTTATTTCTTAAAGGTAACGCACTTGAGGGATATTATTTGTCAAAATTATAAGGATTTATCACTGGCCGCGGTGAATTCGGAAAGATAAGTTCTTAATTAAATTAGCCATTTCTGACAAATTAATTTGACACTTCATTATAATAATATTATGTTGGTGGCACTGTAAGTCTATGTCAAATTTGAGGTTATCAGGTTAGCTTTTGCGTCAGTTTTGACACAGACTGACGGAAAACCTAACCTGCTAACGTCGAATTTGACTTAGATTTACAGTGCCACCAACTTGTGATAGGATACTACTGAAATTTAATTAGGTAGTTTCCATAGTGATTGAAAATCACCCTAGGGTTGTTTTCACTTCAAGTGTGGTCTGATTTGTCAAACTGACTCACGTGATTAAAAATAATAAAATCGGATTGGTTTGCAATATATGTAAGAACTTATCGCTACAATAGCTTGCTATTAAAAGTTGACAACTTCATATATTAGTAGCGCGATATTAGATGGCCCCGGTCATATCGCAACAGCAGGAACGCGGAGAATTTATACGAATAATCCAAAGGGCTTTGATTTGTTCGATGCTATGGTCGGGCTACATTTTTACAAGCAAACACACATGTTTTACAAAACGTAGGTTGACAATTAAATAGTAATTAGTTATTTATTATTTGTTGTGGGGAGACTGATGTCAAGCAAGTATTCCTTCATAGGCCCTTTTTCCGACCCCCTGGACAAGGTCTAGGGCAGTGGTTTTCAAACTTTTTCGAACGGCGACCCCCCTACGAGCAGAAAAAATCACGCGACCATCCTGACCTCAAAATAGCTAATGACGGCTCGAGGTGTTAGTGGTCAGCTGTTTCTTTCACAATGGGTGAAGAACAGTAAAGTAGTCTTATGTTTTCCCCCTTAATTTGTATTTTAAAATAAATACCATTTAATTATTTAATACATTATTTAATCGTATAAGTATAAAAGAGTATTTGAAGTAAAGAAAAATAGATTTAATTAATTTTTAAAAAATGTATAACATTATAATATTGCCTATTATTTTTCGCGGGGCCCGTAACAATATTATGTCGATCTTTCATCCACATTTGAGTCATGAGTTATTCCCATGTGTTCAGAAGATTGTCGAGGACTCATCTTCATATTACGGACTCGGCTGCGCTTCGCTCCGCCTCGTCCGGAAACATTACGACTCGTCCCCTAAAGCCTTGCTTTGAGGACTAGTTACATAAAGTACTATTTTGACCGATGTGAAAAAAATGCTATACATGCCGCGAGAGAAAAATCGATGTACAGTCCCGACGATAATTATTGCTGTCGGCTGACGCCTCGAAAAAACAAAATTACGTCTCGCCTACAAATAATGATTTTTCTCCCTTGGTCAGAAAAATAACTATTTTGTCGTACTTCTCATTTGTAAGAAATGACCAACTCAAACTTGTTATTAAATGCGATACTATAATTTTTGAAGTGGGCTCTTTTATGAAAAGTGGTATTTTTAGTGTATGAGATCTCTTAACAAAAATGCGTCTCTACGCTATCGGGTATAGTTTACTCAATGTTACCATTGAGCAAATCACGGATGTTATGAATCATAACAGCCTTAGATATCTTAAAATCGCCCTACGAGCTCGCATTTCAAAACGACATATTTGCGGCAGTCATAATACTTCTAACATTCCTAGATATGTTAATAGCTATAAAACTATTTACCTGAAAACGTTAAGAAAGTCAAACTTTCAGGCCAATTTTGAGGCTAGAAAATTAACCATTACACGACTAGTACAGTAATGTATGTCTATTACTGTACTAATCGTGTAATGGTTAACTTTCTAGAAACTTGATGTTCTTTAACAGACCTGATCACTAGTTTTTTTAAAAAATTGTCCAAATGACGTTTGCTAAATGTCAATGTTATGAATCGGTTTTATGCTTTAATTTGACTTCATTGGCGGTTTCAGGTAAAATAATTGTATATATACGCTTCGTGATAGTTATTCTACTGGACTAAGGAGCCTTACAGCCACGTACAATCAGGCCTATTCCCTAACTTCAAATCGAATAGAAGTGACTCAAATCGAATAGAGGTAGGGCGATCGAATAGAAATGGTTTGCAATTCGTATTCCGTAACTCCGCTGGGCTTCGATCGTAGAAATAACCCAAGCCTTGCCAAACATACAGGTCTCGCCCTACGGGCTCAACCTGTAAAGTATTGGCGCGGCCATAAAAATGTTGCCACCGGTCTAATAACGTAAACAGCTATTTATTTTGTGAACCTGTACGAATTTTGTTTTAATTAATTTGATTTTGCAGGCAGCCTTTAAAATTCCAGAAGGAGTATTTATAAAATTATATCGGTTACCAACACATTTAGTTATTAATCTGATTAAATAGATTAGCGTGTTTTTGGTAGAACCACAAAGAACTACTGCAGTTCCAGATTATATTAAGGTCAGTTAGTAGCAAAACATTCTGATAGAAAATCGTTAAAATTTATTCAGTCTAGTTTACATGCACGCGGGATGTTCGGCGTGATTATTTCCTGAATAAATAGATAAAATTCAGTTGAATTATTTTTCTTCTTCTTTCTAAACTAATCATATCAAAGCTTTCCAGTAATAATGGTTGTGGATAACCTCTTTCCGGGTAAACTCCGTCTACTTTGTAGCTTAAGAATTTCAAAAATTTCCTTTGTATTGCTTCTAGATTAATTATTTGATATTCATAGAAAGGGTACAAAATTAAAACGCAATACTCAAGTCTTGAGCTGATTAAAGAAAAAAATAAGGTTTCCAAAGCAACTATATTAGTAAATGATTTACAGTTTCTTACGACAAACCCTAGCATTTTCAGAGCGGAAGTATATCGTCAGTGAAGTAACAATACCTCCTATCTGACAAAATTCTCAAAATTACGATTTATACAGCAATCGATTCCTAACTTTACTGCGCATAATTTCAATAGCTCCTATGCGCAGATAAATTGAAAATGTCAGCAAAACAGGTAAAAAACGATACCTCCTATCTTGAAATTTGAACTTCAATACCTCCTATCTGTATAGCATTGTATGTGTCAAACGACACAAACGCCCGAAGTGGCAATCAGTTTTTACTCTCTCCTGTAAGATTTAGGTAAAGAGAGATATGAGATATTGTTACTTCACTGACGATATACGATCTCTCTCTATGACCAGCGAAACTAAATTTATCGTCAAAAAGAACCACTAGATCCTTAACGGTGTCACTGTGTTGTAATAAGTTCGAATTTATAGCATACATATACACTAGTGGTTGTAATTTACGGGTGTATGAGACTACTCTGCACTTCGATATGTTAAGTTGAAGTTTATTGGTGTCACACCAGTTGTTCAAGTTCTTAATTTGTTGTTGCAACCAAAGACAGTCCTCAATAGTAGCGACAGAAAAGAACATTTTCAGTTCATCCGCAAATAGAAGCCTCTCACAACAAAGTACTTCAGGCAGGTCATTGATCAATAATAAAAACAGCAACGGTCCTAAGTTGGAACCTTGTGGGACATCAGATGTAGCAACAATGAGCTTCGACTTATAACTGTTGTATGTTACATACTGTACACGATTTTACAAGTATGAGGTAAAGAATCTTATTAGAGATTCGATAAACCTAAAACTAAGTAGTTTTTGTATTATAATGGAATGCAAGATGCTGTCAAATGATTTGGAAAAGTCTGTGTATATTACATCGACCTGCCCCTGATTATCAAGTATCTGGGCCGTATATTGTGTGAAGCAGATGAAATTGGTAGACATTGAACGATGCTGCATAAAGCCGTGTTGATACGGTGACAAGTACTGCTTACCGAAGAGTATATTCGATCATACAGTATCACTTCAAAAATCTTGGAAAAATTTGATAAGATGCTAATGGGTCTGTAATTGACAATATCAGCTGGATCACCACTATTATGAACAGAGGAAAAATACGGGCAGTTTGCCATACATCAGGAAATTTAGAAGACTTAAGTGAAAAGTTCAAGATGATATGCAAAGGGGTAACGAAGACGAAGACAGTCCTTTATTAAATAACTAGGGATTTGATCATCGCCAGCGGTCTTCTTGTTTTTTAATTTACGAATAGCCTTTAATATTTCTTCCTCAGTAACGTTACTAATGGAAACACAGGGAATATTATTGAATGAGCCTGAGTGAGTTATTGTTGAAGAGGTAGAAGTAGTATAAATGCTAGCAAAGTATTCTCCAAAAGCATTAACAATTGCCTCAGGAGTATTAAATACAGTGCCATCGCGGTGCATTTTACCTGGAATTCTAGATGTCCCTTTTTTATCACTAATAAAAGACCAAAAGTTTTTGCGTCATTTGTTACGGATTGCTCAATATTTCTTAGGTAGTTGCTATACTCTGTGGATATTTGAGATTTTACTACCCGCCGAAGACGCTTATATTCTATGTTATCCGCCAGTTTTCTATATTTCCTATATTTATTGAAGTATTTATACTTTCTCCGAATATTGGTAATTATTTCCAGTGTAAACCACTTGGGATATTTGCGACTGTTGCAACGAAATGTGGGAACATATAGATCAAATAACGAATATAATACATTATAAAATTCGTTAACCATTGCGTTCACATCGGACAGACATTCTAAAGATGACCAAGCAATATTAAGTAATGCATTATAAAGTGAAGGAAAATCCGCTCTATTAAAGTTGTAGGTTTTATGTATTTTATTTATAGGAAATTTAATATCTGCATTTGTTTTATTGTTAAAAACGATTTGTAAAGGTGGGTGATATGTATCCTCTTTAACCAAGAACTGTGCGTCGCAGGATACTTCACAAGTAGTATTGGCAATAACAAGGTGTTACGTGTCAAAAGCATTTGATATTAATACTAGTGTTGAATGAGGAATCTAGTGAGAGTGACGCGATAAAATTAATATCAGATTGGCTTTGTTCGTTGCTAGAGAAGAGATAAAAACAACGTTTGTTTGTTTGAGAGAAAATTTGTATATCAGCTTTTAAAAAAGGCAAGAGTTTTCGTGGGGTGTAAATGACAATCTCGCCATTTAATATGGTTTGGTGATAGTAAAGAATTGGGTTACTGGCCAACCGTTCTTGTAAGGGAGATCATTAAGCGGATGCCATTTTTCCAATGAATATTATATTCAAGCTGTGAAGCGATTTGGGCAACACGAATTCAACGATTGCGAAGTTTATTGCCTGTGAACAGGGTATGTAGTTTAATGTGGCATTTGCCTTTTGTTACCTGGAAAATCGATTTATAGCAACAACTATCAGGCGGAAAATCTTGGAAAGATAATCTACGAAGAATCAACCGCAGTCTTGGGGGTCGATGTGTAGCGAATGACAGCCGAGGTTGGGGCCTGTCAAGCTGACATGTGATAGGAGTAACGGGACGTATTAAATGTCTGCGAGTATATCGGCACAAAGATAAGTGTTTTAGCTAGAATCTGATAATATTTTTGCATATAAAAACTGTGTAACCATTAAACTTACGAGCGGTTTAAGTTAAGCTATTCGGGGTACCCTGCGTTAGGTTGTAATATTAAAGATGCTAATTGTCTGATCGATGGTAATAATGTTCTAGTAGTAATAAAACTAGCTACAAGTATTGCTTTCTTTCATTTTGATAGGGAGTTCAATAATCGTATTGTTATTAGTTGATAGAAAGTGAAGTTACAAGTTTCTTGGCTTATATCAGTATATTTGAGTTTAACTTGTTGGCGCCAATTATCAACATCATAAACTAGGATCCACGACGTCTTCACTGATGCTAAAGACGGGCCTCAAATATACTCGTATAGTGATCGATTGTTAACTAAGAGATATAGCGATGACCTAAAGGTAGGTAAAGGAAAATATAGATAAATATAGCTAACAAATCACAAGGGAGATTCATGCCCTTATAAAAAACGATGCAAGAAGTGTTCGAAGGATCATGAGTCTCCGGACGATTGCGAAAGTGATGAGGTGGTATGTGCCAACTGTGTAGAAGCCAACTCCAAACTGAAAATGAATTTGGAAGTAAATCATTCTATTTTTGATTCTGATTGTGCGGTATTCAAAAAATGCTGGAAAAACAAAAACGTTACATACAGTATACCTCTGATACTAAGTAGCAATCACAGACTGGTAACAGCAATACAGCCCGAAACAGTCAGATATTTAAGGTGTATCATCAAAATGTACAAAGTATCAAGAATAAAGTGGAACATTTGGAGTATACGTTACATGTAGAAAATATTGATATTGCTTGTTTCACCGAACATCATTTAAAATATGAAGAAGTAGAATTAATCAATGTAAACGGCTACTCTAAATGTTCTTCTTTTTGTAGGAAAATTAACGAAAAAGGTGGTACAGCTATATTCTACAAAAAATCTCTTAATGTGAAAATCACAGATATCTCTTATTTACATGAAACTTCGGCTAAAGAAAAAATCTTCGAAATCTGTGGAGTGCAACTTGTATTCGGAGGTGGTGCAAAAATCAAAATAATAGCAGTGTACAGATCTCCAAGTGCAGACTTAAACATTTTTTTACACGAACTTGACATTGCCATGCGTAAACTATGAGAAAAAAATAATACAAAAGTGATCTTATGTCGAGATTTAAACGTTAATTACTTTTCCGAAACGGCAGCCAAGTATGAGCTTATAGATCTGTTTGACTCATACAATATGCAGATTTTAATAAATGAGGCAACTCGCTATTCTAATTGCTTAGATTATGTATGTACTAACTTGTTATCTGACAATATCATATCTTGTAGCGTATCGCATAACGGTATCTCAGATCACTCGGCTCAAATTCTGGTGGCCGCTATGGAAAACAGTGATCAGTCTGGTAAAAATAGCTATAGTAAAAGTAGATTATTTAATCAACAAAATTACAATACTCTGTATTATTACTTAGGAAAAGAAATTTGGAATGAAGTGTACACTGCCATCAATCTGGATGACTCGTGTGATAATTTTATCAATGCCTTATCTTTTTATATTGGCTTATCGTTTCCTCTTGTTAACGTAAGGCAAAAAGTTTACACTAAACCATTTGTCACGATAGGGATTAAAACGTCATCCAATATGTTAAAACACCTGTATGAATTAAAAACAACAACTAATCACCCAAGTAATATTTTGTGCTATAATAAATATAAAAGAATTTATAAAAAAGTTCTTAGGGCAGCCAAAAGGATGAGCAATAAAAATATATACAACAAAGCACAAACTAAATCAAGGGCAGTATGGAGTATAATAAATAAGACAGTTATGAATAAAAAAATCGAAACTAAACCTTTAGAAATAAAGATAAACAATAAAATTGTTGGTGACCCTCAAACACTATCGAATTATTTCAACCGCTATTTGATAAATATTCCCAAAAACTTAAATGAGAAATTAGACGTGCTAAATATACCCACACACATCACATTAACTGATAAAGAGTATCCAACCATGTTCGTGGACCCTGTGCGCGAGTCTGAAGTATTCAACATAGTCAATAAATTGAAACCATCCAATTGTTGTGGTCTTGATAATATAAGTGTGAATACTCTCAGACAAATCATTCCTTACATTATCACTCCTTTGACATTTTTGATAAATTGGTCTATAGCAGATGGTGCATTTCCAAAAATACTTAAAATAGCAAAAGTAATCATGCTTCATAAAAAAGGTGACCACAGTTGTATGGAAAACTATAGACCAATATCGTTACTATCGGCAATATCAAAAATTATTGAAAGGGCAATTTTCAACAGAGTTAATAAATACTTGAACAAGTATGCTATTATCACACCTAGCCAGCATGGCTTCCGTAAGGGTAGATCTACCCAGTCAGGCATTGTGGACTTTGTAAATAATCTCTATAACAGTTTAGATCAAAACAAAAAATGCATCGGATTATTCATGGATCTAAGTAAAGCATTTGATCTGATACCTCATGAACATCTAATAGAAAAATTAAATAAATATGGCCTAAGAAGAAAAATAAATGACTGGGTGAGGTCCTACCTTTCTGGAAGGCAACAGGTTGTGTGTATAGATGGAGTAAATTCAAATGAATTGAATATAAGTTGTGGAGTACCGCAAGGGTCTGTTTTAGGGCCCTTGCTATTTTTGTTATTTATAAATGATCTTCCTTCAGCAGTTAATGCCAAAAATCTGACAATGTTCGCGGATGACACTTCCTACATGTGTTCTGACACATCTCTTGCAGGTGTTTTAGGTTATTCTCAGCAAACTATTGATCGACTCTCTAAATGGTTCAGTGCAAACAGGTTGTTTTTGAATGAGGACAAGTCAGTGTTTGTCAAATTTTCCCTAAGAAACAACGAAGATGAAACTAACAGAAGTAATTTGCTTAGAATTAACAATAAATCAATTGAACAAGTTCCATTTGTCAAGTTCTTAGGTGTCTACATTGACAAAAACCTGACTTGGGAAAAGCATGTTGACGTTCTATGTGGAAGGTTAACGCAGCTATGCTTTGCTTTGTATAGGCTGCGATACTGTGCAGATAGAACAGTAATTATGTCTTACTACTATGCTCATTTCGTTTCCCGTATTGTATATGGTATAATTTTCTGGGGTAACTCGCCCCATGCAATTAGAGTTTTCAGACTTCAGAAAAGAGCTGTAAGAAGTATTGTTGGCGCTGTAAGACTGGCGTCGTGTAGACAAATCTTCCATGATTTACGGGTACTCCCTTTAGCTTGTATATTTATATTGGAAACACTATGTTATGTAAAGCAGAGTTATGAATCATTTGCCACCAATAGTTTTAACCATGACTACAGTACGAGGAAATCCAATGAGCTAATTCTGCCGTTACATTCTCTTGCAAAATATGAAAAGAGTCCTAGGTATATTGGTATAAAGTTATATAACAAGATGCCTAGCTCTCTAAAAACGCTTAAGAACCTAGCAACATTCAGGAAAAAACTTTATAATTACCTATTAATGTACAATTTCTATACAATAGATGAATATTTGGACCATTAGCTACTCTTCAATTGTTACAGTATACACGCAATTTATGTATTGATCATGTGTGACTTTGTATTGTCATTTGGTTAGTCTTACACCAGTTTGTATTGGTTTTGGACAATAAATTATTATTATTATTACTAGAGCGGAGATTAGAGCGATCAAAGTTTTCAAAAACCAAACTACCAACAAGATACTGTCTGCAGACAAAGGCAATGCAACAGTGATCATGGATTCAAACACCTACTTAGAAAAAATCCTGATCAACGAAGAAAAATACAAGAAACACCCGAGACAGTGGAAAAAGTCTGATGAAACATTTCAAAAGCAAACAATTCCTAAAGACTGGAAAAACAACTTTCTACTACCAGTAGAATACAAAGCTTATACAAGAATAGTAGCGATAAGAAAATAAGAAAACAAGTTGAAAATATAGAAGATGAACAAGATGCATTTAGAACTAACACACAGACAACTGACAATGTAAGTGTCGTAAAAAGTAGTAGAAAGAGCAATAGATAGTGACAAACAGCTGTACCTACTTAATATTTACTGATCTAAGGGCAGCATTTGATATGATAGCAAAGCAAATATATACCTAAGGTAGAGAAGCCTCCTAGAATATAGAGTAAATGGAAAGCAAATAAACGCAATAAAACGTGTATATCGAAATACATAACTTTAAAATTATAGATGAATGGATAAAACTCAAAAGCTTTTGCTATGAAAAAAAGGGTGAAAGAATAATAAACACAAGAGCAAACAAGTGGATATAGAAAAGTCGTTTCCAGCAAATTAAGTAGCCTAGTTTACGCAGACGGAATTATATCGTATTAATAGTCAAGACATAAAGGAAAATGTAATCCATAGTAGATGTATGGAGACAAGAAATCGAAACAAATACAACGGAAATAAATTTAAAAAAGTAAACAAAATATAATCAATGATTCAAAAACATAAGAGGAAAGAAATAACAACGATTGGAAAACGTAACAGTCTATGAATATTGGGAAGCCTCACAGCAAAGAATGGAAGCCTATATCTGGAAAGTGCAAAGAAAATCCAGAAAGCAACCAGTATAATATACCACCTAGTAAATAAAACGAAAATTAGGAAAAAACGAAGTATACATGATTTTAATGACGCGGCTATGTCCTCGAATCAGGGGTACCCTTGAAAATAACATGAATCACAAATTATAATAGTACCTGAAAAAACAAAATATGACACCGTAGCAGTAGCACAAAATTATATTATATATTTTATTCTATTCTTGGCCATTGCTGGTCATCATGCTTTTTGTGATGTCATGAAACTATCTACTTTGAAATCTACTGCACTCCGGATTGTTGATTTCTGAACATAGGCCTCCCCTCCCCTTTTTCGTTTTGTTCTGTTTTTATCCATTTGTGGCCATACATTTCCGACTTTTTCTGTGACTTCATCAATCTTCCTGCGTTGTAATCTACTGTACTCATAACTGTCCAGCCCTGACTATAAGCTGTTTCTTCCTTTTTTTTCATTTTGTTCCACTTTTGGCCACTTGTGGCCATCCTTGTTTCAGTTTTTCTCTGTGTCGTCAATGTACCTACATTCTAATCTACTGTACTGCTAGCTGTTCATTCCTGAATATAGGCCATACTCTCATCTTCCAATTTTTTTTTCATTTTTGGCCACTTGTGGTGTGGCCATCCTTTCCTTACTTTGCATGTTATATTATCAATCCACTTACTTTGTAAACTACTGTACCTCTAACTGTCCGTTTGTGAACATAGATCACATCTTCCGTTTTTTCTATTTTCGGCAACTTGTGGCTACCCTTTCCTTACATTTGTTGCGATTTCAGCAATCCACCTGCTCTGTAATCTACTGTACTCATAACTGTCCATCCCTGAATATAGGCTGTTTCTTACTTTCTTTATTTTGTTCCATTTTTGGCCACTTGTGGCCATCCTTTTCTTACTTTTTCTCTGTGCCGTCAATGTAACTACATTCTATTCTACTGTACTGCTAACTGTTCATTCTTGAATATAGGTCACCTTCTCATCTTCCATTTTTTTCCATTTTTGGCCACTTGTGATGTGGCCATCCTTTCCTTACTTTTGATGTGATATTATCAATCCACTTGCGTTGTAATCTACTATACTTCCAACTGTCCGTTCGTGAACCTATACATCTTCCGTTTTGTTCTATTTTTGGCTACTTGTGGCTGTCCTTCCCTTACATTTTTTGCGATTTTATCATTCCACCTACGTTGTAATCTACTGTACTTCTAACTTTTCGCCGCTGAACATAGGCTTCCCCTTAATCTTTGATTTTGTTCTATTTTTGGCCAATTGTAGCTATCCTTTTCTTACTGTCCCTCCCTAAACATAAGGGTCCCCTTCGTTGTTTCTTTCTATTCTAGTGTTGGTCACTTGTGGCATTCTTTCCTTACTTTTTCTGTGATGTCATCAATTCATCTACGTTGTAATCTGCTGTACTCCTAACTATCCATCGGTGAACAAAGGCCTCCTTTTCCTTCTTCCAAGGTGTTCTATTTTTGGCCATTTGTGATCCTGTTCTTACTCTTTCTGTAATGTCATCGATCCACCTACACTGTAATCTAATGTACCCGTAACCGTCCATCCCTGGCCACAGGACTCTCCTTCCTTCTTCCATTCTGTTGTGTCACATGTGGGAATCCTTTCCTTACTTTATCTGTGATATCATCAGTCAACCTACATTGTGATCTACTGTACTCCTAAATATGCATTCCTGAACAAAGGTCTCCTTTTCCTTCTGCCATTTTTTTCTATTTGTGTTTACTTGTGGCTATCCTTTCATTACCTTTTCTGTAATTTCGTCAATCCACATACGTTGTAATCTAGTCTACATAGTACAAAGCCTGAATATAGCCCCCCTTCTTCTTCTTCCATTTTGTTCTGTTTTTGGCCAGCTGGGGCCATCTGTTTCTTACCTTTTATGTTATGTCAATAATCCACCTACGTTATAAACTACCGTACTTCTAACTGTTGATTCCTGAACATAGACCTCCCCTTTCATCTTCTATTTTGTTCTATTACTTTAGCCACTAGTGGCCATCCTTTCCTTACTTTTTACTTCCCTCATCTAAAGCACGAGAGAAGTATTGTAATCGCGAAAAATTCACCTTCCGGTTTTTTTTTCTGATCTTTACGGTTAAGGGCCCCTATATGACGAAACACAGGTTTTCTCAATTTCGGTTGTCTGTGTGTCTATCTGTTTGTTTGTCTGTCTCTCTAGCTGTTCATCTGCCTGTTGTCGGTGTAACTAAAAAACTATTTGTTGGAGGAATACTATAGTGTGCATGCAGATTATAAGCCTTCCTGGCAAGAAACCGAGAAAATGTAGGTAACACATTCTTCCTGTTTTCAAGAACTGTTATTTAAATAAAAGTAATATTTTCCGAATAGCCCAGATTTTAAACTTCAAGAAAAAGGTCACATTTTGCATCCAACATATTCAGGGGCAGCACTTTAAAAATATTCCTTTTTCATTTTGTTTAATTTTTGGTAACTTGTGGCAATCCTTTCCTTACTTTTTCTATGATATCATCAATTCACCTACGTTGTAATCCACTATACTACTAACCACCCATCCCTAAACACAGGCTTCTCCTTTCTTCTTCTGTTTTCTTCTATATTTGCTACTTGTGGCCATCATTTTCTTACCTTTTCTTTGATGTCATCAATCCAGCTACGTTGTAATTTACTGTACTCAAAACTGCTCATTGCTGAAGATAGACCTCAACCTTCTTTTCCCGTTTTTTCTAATTTAGGGCACCTGTGGCCATCCTTTTCTAATTTTTTCTGTAATGGTATCAATCTACCTGCGTTATAACCTACTATACCCTTAACCGTCTATTCCTGAACGCAGGCTTTCCCTTGCGCCTTCCATTTTGCTTCAGGTTTGTCCACTTGTGGCTATCAATCCACCTACGTTTTAATCTACTGTACTCTTAACTGACAACTGAACATAGGCCTATCCTGCCATTTTGTTCTACCTTTGGCCACTTGTGGCCATCCGTTCCTTACTTTATCTGTGATGTCATCAACCCACCTACGTTTTAATCTACTGTACTCCTAACTGACAATCCCTGAACATATGCATCTCCTTCCTTCTTCCAGTTTCCTACCTTTGGCCACTTGTGGCCATTCGTTCTTTATTTTCTCTGTGATTTCATCAATGCACCTACGTTAGAACCTATTGTACTCCTAACTGTTCATCCCTAAACATATGCTTTCCTTTCCTTCTTCCATTTTGTTCTTTTTTTGCCACATGCGACAGTCTTGTCCTTGAATTTTCCGTGACATCATCAATCCACCTGTGTTGTAAGCTACTCTGCTTCTAACTGTCCGTCTCTGAACGTAGGCCTCTCCTCAATCTTCCACTTTGTTCTATTTTTGGCCACTTGTGACCATACCTTCCTTATATATCCTGTGATTTAATCAATCCACTTACGTTTAAATCTACTGTACTCCGAAGTGCCCATTTCAACATAGGCCTCTCCTTCCTGTTTCCATTTGGTTCTATTTTTATCCACTTATGGTAATATTTTCCTTACGTCTTCTGTAATGTCATGAATTCACCCACATTGTAATCGATTGTACTCCTAACCGTCCATTCCTAAACATAGGCTTCCCCTTCATTTTACCATTTTGCTTTATAATTTTTGGTTCAGTTGTGGCCATCTCGTCCTTGCATTTTCTGTGATATCTTCAATCCACCTATGTTGTAAACTACGGTACGTCTAACTGTACGTCTCTGAACACAGGCCTCCCCTCAATCATCCATTTTATTCTAATGTTGGGCATGTGACCGTACTTACATTTCCTAGGATTTAATCAATCCACCTACATTTTAATCTACTGTACTCCTAACTGTCCATTCCTGAACATAGTCCTTTCCTTTTTCCATTTGGTTTCATTTTTGGCCACTTATTGCCATCTTTTCCATACTTTTTCTATGTGTTCATCAATCCACCTACACTGTACAGTAATACTTCTAACTGTCCATTTCTGAAGATAGGCCATCCTTCTATCTTCCGTTTTGTTCTATTTTTGGCCAGTTCTGGCCATTCTTTTTTACTTTTTCTGTGATGCCATCAACCCACCTACGTTGTAGTCTGCTAACTTTCCTAGAGCGTGCAATTGGCTCCCGTTCGACAATTAATTTTAAAATAATTTTTAGAACTTCTTCCACTTGGATTCGTCTTCTGATCTCCTCGATTCTAATTTGGACTCTTGGTGTGATTTCGAGTATTATACGTTCAGCCGCTCATTATATTGTTCTTAGTTTATTGGCGTTTTTATTGGTCAATGTCACTGCCTCCATACCATAGGTCATCACCAGAAGACGTTTCTTTTCAAATTTGTGGGGATGCAATGATTGTGAAAAATTAGTAGCCGTCCATGTTAATCGAATTCGCTGTTCGGCTGTTGTGATTTTCCCTCTTCCAGTGTTAGGATATACCCTAAATAGATGTACTCTTCAACCTTTTCAATCAATTTGTTGCCAATTTTAGTAGTATCTCGTCGGAGATGAGGCAAAAGCGGAGCTAACTGAGATAACCGCCATTAATATTGATCTTTTGTGTCCCAATTCAATTTCTTATATACACATTCAGACTAGAATAAGAAGCTTTGGTAAAGATATCAACAGCTTAATACAGTCAAATGCATAATTATAGCCTTTGTGGAATTTTAGGGCACAACACAGGAACGCAATGATTTTCGAAACTAAGTCTAGCAAACCTTACGACAGTGAAAAAGGAAAAATTAACGTTTTTCAACGGTGTCTGAACAATGTCGTTCTGTCTAACTAATAATACTAGTAATAATAAAGGGCAAATTAAATCAAAATTTACATTTTTCAACTCTCAAACCTAAATCAAGCAAATTTTGTAAACCTTCCTCTGTCGTATGGATAGCTTGGAAAAAATTCACTCCCCTTTAACAACAGCACTATCTCTTACCGTTTACTGAATTCCCATGCCTTCTGACTGTGAAAACTTGTGTACAAATTAGTTATAAAAAATATAACGTTAAGTAAAAATATAAATAAATGGAAAGAAGTATTGGTTGTACAACACGAAGGTAAGATTTCTTATTTGTGGTTACCTAAGTTGCTATTGCATCAATTTATTGTTTCGCAGGGTTTTCCCGTGGCACCTATTTGATCTGTCTTCAGGCATTCTCAAACCAGGAAAGTTAGAAATTTCATTCGCTTTCTCGATGTAGTGGGCACGCACAATTATTATATTGTGTTCGCAATTATCGAAGGCAGCTTCGGGATTAGCATTGTCTCAAAAGGCAGAGCCTTGCGAAAGAGACAACCTTAAGCTCGTTTAAATCACTTGTGAACTACTTTCATTTAATTTCCAAACATTCCATAATAGGAGGCCCGGGCGCGTCAATGAGAAAGAGTAATTGTAGTTGTATAATTTGACATGGAGGTGCTCAGATAAGTGACAGACGTGGCCGCCAGGTGGGGGGCCGCGATACCATCGGCAATCGCATATTGGTGCCGAGTCATCCTGGACCCGCACCAACCTATTCTTTTAGGCTCACTCTTGCCCGGTGTATCCGAATGATTGGTTATGAATCTGATCAAGATGAGATGCTTTATTATAATCATAAGATTATGGCTTTGACAGACGGTTTAGTTTGGAACTCCGCTTATCTCGACTTATAAATCATAACGTTCATTAAAACTTAACCAGCTCAAATGTATTCCTCGGTGTTATTGTTTGTACACCTCGAACCGGTAAAAAATTAACGGACATTAGCCAAGATGAAATGATTTACGGAAGTATTATAATTTAATTTCGGTTCATATCTCGAGATGTTATCTGTTCGTATTTGTCCAGCAAACCGTTAAATCTCAAATTCAATTTAATTCATATGCTGTCGATTTTTGAGGTAGGTACAAGTGCACTGTTTGATATTATTATGAAAACCTGTCTGACATAAAGGTTTACAATAAGTGTAACTGGCAACAGCGTAGGCTACATCACACTTAATTTGAAAATAAATGCTGGTTATCTAAACTCTGGGCTCAAGAAATGACGACAATTATTTTTAAGTGTTAGCAGATACCAAGAACTCAATTTGACTATTGGTATTATTTTAGCCACAAAAATTACGACTGTTACACTGTCACTTAACAGAAACAATCTAGTGAGTAAATTTCCAGCTCTCACAGTTTTTTCTATGACATTATGATACCACATTCCTCACTCGTGTTGTAACATGAGATAATAATTATCGTTCATATTGATTTCTGTTTGCATTTTTACAAGAAAAGTAATTTTTACTAAATAATAAAACATGATGGTGTAGTAAATTATGAATTTGTCATAATATGTGATTTCATATAAAATAAAATTGTATTTAAGGTCATGCTCTCCATTAGCACTTTAACCTTTGTCTTAGGAATATACATATTATTATGATACACATAGGTCACTTATTAAATAAAAATGAAAAGAAATAAATTTGAAAGGTTAATACAATCAAATTTAAAAAAATTTCAATAAGGTTGTTGGTTAAGTTGAATTGAGTACTAGAAATTAAATTTGAGACAATTTATAATTAATTTTGTTAAGTTATAGCAATTGAGTATTCAATCAGGGTGGTGAAAGTTAATATGAAAGATAAGATAATGTTATCATGTGACAAATATGCTTCTTACTAGAATATAGCATGTAGTAGGTAAAACTCAGAACATTTAATTTTAAAAAAGAGTGCATTAATAATTGTAACTAGCAAAATAAAAAAAATTGTTTAAGAAAGTGATAATAACAAACTCATAAAATGTGGACATATTTTTTGAAAAACTAATTTTGATTTACTAAAAACTGGAAATTTTGCCTTTATTTGTATAAATAATTTGGTCGAATACAAATAAAAAGGTATTTAACAAATCTGCGAGGTGAAATTAAATGAAGGTATAATTATGAAATGATACCAGTGTGCAGTCATTGAAGAGATGATGGAATATGGTTTAATTAGATACAAGTAAGACGAATAAAATAATATTTAATTGGAATTGGATGATTTACTACATACAAGGAATAAGTTATGCTAATTACTGGATTTGGTGATTATACGGAGGACGGGTCAATCATTTGAAGGGAGTTGCCAGTGTAGCTGATTGATTTGGGTTGGTTACTACAAGGTGGGAGCTGAGGGCAATGGAAAATTAGTTTGAATACCATCTGTTAGTGGAAACTTACCAGGAGGCTGTTCGATTGACGGTAACGTGCATGAGCCTGGGGTTTGAACGTCTTCGAGTTGGTCGGAGGAGTATCGAGGTTCGGCTGTCAATGAGCTTAGCTGTGAACGTCAGGAGCAGTGAATAACAGTGAAATAAGAGGAAATCAGGTTGGTTTTTAATTAGTCCTATAGAAGCATATTGAATAAATGACAATTAAACACGTGAAATAAATATGACACAGTACTTACTTTAGTGAATTGAGTCCTTGATTTGTAAGTAGAAAGAATATTTATAATTTTGATTGGATTATTGTTTGATAGTTGTTTAAAGTCAAACTGACATTTAGTAGCAGTCAATAGTCAAAAAACAGATAACTAGATTAACAACCCACACCCTATTAAGAGTCTCAAATTGCATTACATAATATTAAAGTAAATAAATATAGGAGTTAAATGTAGAGTGGTGTTACTACTGCATAATTTATGGCCCCACGTTGGGCGGGAAAATATTTCTAACCTGAAGTTAATTACTTGAAGATTTTCGAAGAAAGAATGTCCAAAACTATGTATGTTTCAATTACCTCTTACATTAATTTAGTTGTATCAGGTGTTATCGATTTTTTTTTCATACAAACCAGGGACAATATACAGAGGTTATGAAAGTCCACACAATACTTTTAACCAGTTATAGAACTCACCAAACTGAACAACTTTTCTATTTATCGTTATTCTTTTAATCGTATATTTTTTCAATTATTTATCTTCCCTAAATTTGATGAGCCGCTCGGCAAGCAAATATAAGTTACAGGTATAGTAAACTTACAAAGTTCTTTCACAAATGTGGTCAATAACCTACATGCCCCAATTGATAAAGTAAGTACGTTAGTGATCAGATGTCGACTAAATGTTTTATCAGTACTTTTTTATTAGTTTGCATTTCAAAGATATGTTTTTTGTGTTTTATGCCATTAAATAAAAATATTCTATATGGTGGTATACGCTGTGGTTTTTTTTTATCTCGTTACAACACATATTACGTGCACCGTTCTTTCATGAGTGTTAAAAATTTTGATAACATTTTAAATAAACTAATTTCATAGATGCAGCTGCAGCAACTATGAAATTAGTTTATTTAAAATGTTATCAAAATCTTAAACGTATGAAAAAATGGTGCACGTAATGTGTTGTTACGAGATAAAAAAACACAGTGTATATCTGTAGAGCAAAAAACAATTTTGTATTTTAACTCAGTTTTGGGGGTGTTCTAGAAGATAATACTCGGTAACAGATGCTATCACGGGCTCTATAATAGCATGAACTCTCACAATACATCGCGCACAACGACGGTTAAGGTATATAAAACACTTATAAGGCCAGTGTTCCTATACGGCTCAAAAACCTAGACATTAAATAAAAATGAAGAAAACATTCTAGCTTGTTTTAAAATAAAAATCTACCGTCCTATTAATGAAAACAACATGTGGGGAAGAAGATACAATTATGAACTGTACAGGCTATTTAAAGATATAAGCATCGTTAAGACAATCAGGATTAGTATAGTAGAAATAAGTGAAAAAACACTGTAAGGTGAAACTAATTCCCACAAAAATGATTCCTGTTGAAAATTTAAGGTAATATTCTTCTATTCAACATACTAAAAATATTCATCCCCACTCGTGAAAAATACGTTTTTTTTTCGGCCGCCATCTTGAAAATAACGCTGACATTTAAAAAATCACAAAAATTGAACGGAGATATCAAATTATAGGAAATTTATTGCTGCAACAATCAATTGGAAAAGAGGTTTGCAAAATTTTACTCTTTGTTCACGCGTTAACAAGATGTGACACCATCAGTACGTTGTTTGGCAAGAACAAATCATCTGCTTTTAAGCATATGATGAAACCCGAAACATTATGCAAATGCAAATCACACGAAAATGTTACAAGGGAAGATTTGGTATACATTGGATGTAATTGTAAAGTTATAGTCACTGTATGGAGGTAATATTGACACAAGCAGTTTTAATATGTTTTCTAATAAACAGTTCATGAAGAAGATAGATTCAGCAAAAAAAAATTACATTGATCGTTTTCCTTCAACTCAAAATGCAGCAAAATTTCTACTTCAAGTGCATTTCCAGTGTTTCATTGGGAAAAATCTTGATATACTGCAATGAAACAGGGTCTATAAGCTCCACGTTTTGCGCCAATAAATGTAATAAAATGGTTACCTGTTTGTGAATTTAAAATAAAATTCAATAAGTTAAACTGTGGCTGGTAAAAAGCGAAATGTAATAAATGATTACACAAATAAATGGTTGTATGCCCCTTTTATATTTTATCTAATCTGCAAAACTGATTTGGCTAACTACAAGGCAAGCATGAAACTAAAATCTCATTGGGTTGGAATCATAAACGCACTTTATTTTAATCGTAAACTCGGTAGTTCGAATGCTCGGTTCTTGGTAGATCCTTTATTTGACAAATGACACAAAATGTCGCTAGTGGTGACAGCGTATTTTAATGTTTTAAAAGTGAAATTACTGTGAGAAACGCGTCAAGTACTTATTCAAATTTTCGCACTTGCAACAATTAGCACTGTTTTGTTTCAGTGATGACGTAGGAACACCTTCCCTTGCTTGTTTCGTGACGTATAAGGGACGCCAAGTCGTGCATTTGTTTTTGTTCATTTATTCGCACTTAAATTTGTAGATTCTATAGTACCTAGTTTGTTGACTTCTAAGCTGCACGTTGTGAATGCTGCTCAGATCTTTTGCTGGAGACGATCCCCTCGCTGCAGATGCTGTCTGTGACGTCCTTGCAGTCCTCCCCGACGTAATGCAGTACAGGCGTCACTTTTGCCGGGAACGAATATCGGAAACCCAGCTGAACGGCAGCCGAAGTCCTCGGAGAAGCGATTGGAGAATTTTATATTTTAGTGCTGCGGAAACGTTCATAAACACTCTCACATGTACTCCAAGATGGGCACAATAAAAGGCAATTATTTTTTACTCGTAATATGATCATTTAATGGTATACAAATGCGTTTAAAAGTGGAGCACAAATCTAACAAACTTCACTTAAAAATTAATTCAATTGTTCTTTTCGTTTTTTTTAACAAAACAGCATCAGGTTGCTAGGTTGCTGTGATTCTCTTATTTTAAAAGAAATAAATTTTGGTAAAGAAAGGTTAGAAATGGAAATAAAATTTGAGTACCTTAATTATATTTACAATTTTCTTAAAACTAAATTATTGTCTTTAATCTTATAACTAAATCGTTCGGTAACGTTGCGCACACACACCTTTTTATTTTTATTATGTCACTGCTCTGCTTTGCACTATTACACTTTATTTTTAAACGCACTGACTTTTGAGTTCACCATGTTCCCGTCATTATCTTTTCTCTTCTGTTGCCTTTTAGCATTATATTATCCTGCTTAATTTACCTTTCTGATTTGCTTACTAATTTCACTATCTTTTGCTTTTGACTTAACAAACTACGCTACCTTTATAATGCAGCCAACAACCTTTTGTGTCAAATACTTTTTATAAATTGGTCTGGCTTTACATGTGTACAAACCTTATTCGAATTATATTAATTTAGTCACAATCCAATCTAAACCCTTTGAAATTTCCTTTGCTTTTGCGTACCTTTCTCTAACTAATTTAATCTTTCTCGCATCTCATTATCAATGCATTTACTGTTTTACTATAGTTTTAAAATTTGCAATTAGATAAAACATTCCAACTCTGTGCTTATTGAATCAGTCAATTATCTTAAACTGCAGACAGAGCCAAGTCGTGGGCCTCATACCATCTCAATAACAACCCCTGATCCTACACTATGGGGTTGACAGATGGTTAATGGAGAATTTCAGAATTTTTAACTGATATAAGCTCAAAGCCAGACAAACTCTTAAACATGATGCCTGTGCCTGTCAAACTACAATTGATTATGCATGTAACAGTACGAGATGCACATGTTGTAAATATGGACTTCCATGTTCAATAGTTTGCAAAAATTGTTGTGGAAAGGACTGCATAAACATTAGAAACAATTTTGAAAAAGATGAAGATGACTGGGTTCTATAAATAGTCTATGTTATGCAGTGACAGTCAGCATTGATAAAATATCACAGTGATAAAAACATCTCATAAATTCCTTATAAATAAAAATGCTTTATATAGTGAAGAGGCTTTTTCAACGTTAATAGTATGAGGTTATATATTATTATATTAATATTAAGACTACTTAGCGTTTTAAGTAGTTTAAATTAATAAAAGTGATTGTTTCAACACCAAAAAGGATTATTATTTTTGCCCATACACCTCTTACCTCGCTGAATAACTTCAATGAAACTTTTCTGTGGTTTCATTCTTTTAGCTGTCATTTTAAATTTCTTATTAAAAAATAAAACCAATTACATATTCTTGTTCAGCAATAAATTCCCTGTAATTTGATACCTCAGATGACGTATTTTGCACAAGAGCGCGGATGTATACTTTTAGTATGTTGAATAATTTTTGTAAGAATTAGTTTCACCTCTTTCACTATTTCTACTGTACTAGATGGGACGACTGCGGTGGATAGGGTACGTTACAAGACTAGCAATAATTATTCAATAAAGAAAATAACATTCAGCCAACCTGAAGGAAAAAAACAGCCGGTCGTCCACGAACTCGATACCTTGATGCTCTGGGCAAAGATCTGAAGACTTTAGGACTACGCCATTGGAAAGTGGTAACGCAGAACCGACCAGAATGGATTCAGATTGAGTTAGCCAAAGTCTGTCATGGGCTCTAGCCATTTGATGTTGATGATATAAATTTGTTCTAAATTACTTTTGTACACTAATAGTTTAAATCTTATATACAGGGTGAATGAGACCACCCGTATCAGTATTTTTTTTAAAGAACGGTGAGTCGTAGAGAGTTGGGATAAAAAAATTTATTATAAAAGTCATACTAGAGAAACGAATGGTGATATTATTATTTCTAGAAAAAGTCAGCATCACGAATAGTTTTGTCCACAATGTCCAGAACTCCAAAATTTTAAATGGCACCATAAGTCGAAAAACGTATTGTTGAAAAGATCGTTAAAAAAGAAGAAAGTTTTGTAGAAAAAATTATTTTACTACTACCACCCCTTTTAAGTAATATTCAATAAAAATTATTAAATTTGATATTCGTTGTTAACAAAAAAAAATGAAAAGTCGGCTTTTAAAATCTAGTTACCGAATTAAACAGTGTTACACACACGTTTTAATGTCAATAACATTTTGAACACTTGTAACGTTGTTTAATTCGGTAACTAGATTTTAAAAACCGACTTTTCGATTTTGTTTGTTAACAACGAATATCAAATTTAATAATTTTTATTGACTATTCTACTCACTTGCCATCTATCAAAAACTGACCAATAAAAACACAAGATTTGACGTCTTTGGGCCAATAAAAATGAACTACATTGACAATTTTCACTAGTGAAAATAATCGACAATTTTCACTAGTGGTATAGTGAATATTTTAAACAAATGTGATTTTTATTAGAACAAGTCAATTTTAGTTTTCTGTTATTATAGAAATTGAGTAGTTTGTTGCTAGATTTAATGAAAACTAATTTGAAAAATTAGTGTTGTTCAGTGAATAGTCCCTCGAATGCCATTCTTAGTCAAAGTTAAGTAGAATATTTTTGCTGTGGTATCACTACTCATGTCCATTGCGCTTAGGATTAGGACTCGTGCTAGCGCACTCGTCCAAATCGAACCTAAGCGCAATGGGCATTCGTGATACCACAGCAAAAATATTCGACATAACTTTGACTACTCATGGTATTATAAGTGAATATTACTTAAAAGGGGTGGTAGTAGTAAAATAATTTTTCCTACAAAACTTTCTTCTTTTTTAACGATATTTTCAACAATACGTTTTTCGACTTATGGTGCCATTTAAAATTTTGGAATTCTGGACATTGTGGACAAAACTACTCGTGATGCTGACTTTTTCGAGAAATAATAATATCACCATTCGATTCTTTAGTATGTCTTTTATAATACATTTTTTTATCCCAACTCTCTACGACTCACCGTTCTTTAAAAAAAAATACTGATACGGGTGGTCTCATTCACTCTGTATATTTCTAAAAGTCCTGACTGACTGACTGACTCATCAACGCCCAGCCCAAACCCTTGAACCTAGAAAGCTGAAATTTTGCACAGAGGTTCCCTTTATGATGTATACAAGGAATAAGGAAGGATATTTCGAAATTCAACCCCTAAAGGGGTAAAATGGGGGTTCCAATTTTGTATGGAAAAATAATATTAAATAGACATTTCGACTTGAAACTTCGTAGGAGTACTCCTAAAAACAAATAATCAAACACGTATTTCGTGATTTTCCGAAAATCAACCCCTTAGGGGGTGAAATGGGGTAAGTAAGCCTAAAAATCGATATGGGTGTCGTTATTGAGGTTTATTGGGACGTTGATTGCGAAAATGGCATTTATTTTTAAGTCCAAGACGGTGAACATGACATAAGGGAAGAAACGGGACGGGACGGGACGGACTGGACGGGACGGGACTGAGCGGGACGGGACTGGACGGGAAGGGAAGGGACGGAACGGGACGGGACGGGACGGGGCAAAGCGGGACGGGGCGGGGCGGGGCGGGACGGACGGGACGGAAAGGGAAGGAACAAGATGGAATGGAAGGGGAGGGGATGGGATGGAAGAGGAGGGGCGGGACGGGACGGGAAGGGACGGGACTGGACGGGAGGGAAAGGGGCGGGACGGGACGGGAAGGGTCGAGACGGGGCGGGGCGGGGCGGAACATTATTTAATACACAAATAACGAACCTCGCGCGAACGAAGTCGCGGGTAAAAGCTAGTTTCTTTATATAAACCAACATTACTTTCATATATACTATATTATACAGATAGTGTGATGTTCACAGCGAATCGCCGAACAAAGTCTAGAAACAACTGAACATATGGACGGAAAAGATTGAGAAGCCTAGCCTGAAGATAAATATGAAAAGAAGAAAATGATAAAAGTTAGGAAGCACAAAACATAACATGCAAAGGAAATATAATAATAGAGCAAGTACCTTGCTCTTGTTGTTTAATGGGTATTTCGCTACCCTGCAAAATTAAAATTGTTAAAAATCGAACGTATTAAATTCGTTGATAACGACGATAAATTGTTCCTGGAAACGTTCGATTTTTATTTTTTTTAATATCCCTTTTTTATTTGCAATCTGTAATTTCACATTCAGCAAATTATGTGATAAATTATACGATATGTCGAAGAGTGCTCAATAGCCATCTCCATATAGTAACTAGGTTTTCTAGATCTTGAGTGACGTAAGGATAACATACTGTACTTAAAACTAACACAACTTAAAAGTATCGCAGAGGTCTTCTATTGTTTCTTGGCTGGTTCATGAGGTTTGTTGCCAAATCGTTTGACTGGAAGCGTTCAAGTATCTCTATATTTTAATTTTGTAGGGTGGCGAAATACCCATTAAACAACATGAATTATATCACGTTACAAAAAGGTTTTACATATTATCTTAAGTAGTCTGTTACTACTGCTTGGTGAGCATATTAATAGAGGACGAAACAAAAATAAAAAATAGCATGCACAGGCTAAATTAACCAAGCGCTGACTTTCCCACAGTCTATTTACTATTCTTCCTTTGTTCCAAGACTTTTCTTGTCGTTTTTTGCTTCCTAATCTGTTAACGTATTCCCTTACTGCTTCCCATACTCTTTTCCGGCGTCTGTTTCTTCTTGTTCTTCTATTTAGATTTCGATGTAGTGATGAATTCGGTAGCTTTTCGTGTGGCAATCTTTTTACATGTTGTACCATCTTATTGTTTGGGCCTTGACATAGAGCTGCCAATATGCTCATCGTCGGCGTTCAGTTTTGTTTTCCTTTTTATATATATACTTCTTTAGTTCAGTGGTTCCGTATTTTATCCATATTTCTTGAATTATTTATTTCGTATAATATGTTCCTGAATATCCGATTCCCTGCATATTTGATGAATTATTATTATTATTACTAGTGTATTTTTACCTGTACTCCTATTGCTTTTAATTGCTTGATAATCTTTCTATTTCTATCTTTGTTGATACTTTTGTTTTTTCCAAACCTATGACATTTGCTTTCCCTGTTTGTTCATTCTCAGTTTCTACCATTCATGTCTCACCTTCGTCGTATAGCAATTCCTCGAAATGCTTCCGTCATCTTTCTCGCATTCTTTTTTATGACGGATTAGGTTTCCTATTTTATTTATAGTACATTGTTTTTGCCTGAAATTATCCCTTTACATTCTTTATTTTTTTGGAAAAAGTTGCTTCCGTTCTTAGTTCTGTACTTTTCTTCTAAAACCTTTCTTTCTTCTCCTTTAGGTCTCGTTTGGCCCTAATGAAAATTACCCCTTTTCGTGACTGCTTTATTATATTTTCATTCGTTTTTGCTCGTAGCATAATCTCTCTCACTTCATTTTCTTCTTGTTTGTTGTTACTTCTATTAACGCCTTCTGAATTCACTTTTGTTTTAAATTTGGCCTTATCTTTGTTGTAGATTATCTGGTTTCTCTATTATTTTTAACTCCTCCATTATCCGCTGCTGTTATTTCATTTGTGTTTAATTTTTTTGTGGCCCCGAATGTTCCTGTGTTGATATTCTGTACTGCTGTTTTTCCAACAATAAAGACAGACATAATAAATCGTATTAAAAAAGGGAACAATATATGTATTATGCATTAAATGGAATTATAACGAAAAAAACGAATTAAGAAAGAAAACAATTGTGGTAATTCCAATAATGCTATATGCAAGTGCGAGCTGGCTCATTCAAAAACAACTAGAAAAACATTAACAGCAGCAAAAATAAAACACGTACAGTCAGTCTTATAAAGGCCACTAATCTGACGTTAACTTTAATTCGCTGTTAAAATAAACAAAAGTGCATCAAAGTTTGTTTACTAATGAATAAAATGTCATAAGCACTGACGTTTTGATGCGCTTTTGTTTATTTTAACAGCGAATTAAATTTAACCTCAGATTAGTGGTCTTTATAAGACCAGCAGGTAGTAAAAGTAACAAAAAAAATCGATAAAATGAGAAAGAAAGAAGTAAGTATAACAGAAACTATTAAATGAAAGGCTAAGGAACTGAAGTGGTTCGATCACTAGCATAGAATAGGCGAAGACATATTGGTCAAGAAGGTAATACAAGCAAGAAGAATGAAAAACAGAGTAATGAGACAACCAATGAAATCCGATTAAACAGAATAGAGAAGAAAGGGAAGGAAAGGAGAAAAATAATGGAAAAATAAAAATAGCAAAAAACAGGAAAGCATGGACAAAATGGATGAATTCCTTATTCGACGCTTATTCAGGTAGAATAGTTGGAAGAAAGAACATAACTCATTATATCTTTACAAACATTGACATGGGATGCCGTTATATGGAGCAAAGCTAATTACATCAACTGAAATTAAAAGACACATATGAGATAAAAGCTAATTGAATCGATTAATAGCACGTAATGTTTATTATTGTTAATGTTGCGACGGAGATGACGTCTGTCATGGTTATGAAAATCTTATTATTAATTGGTATTTTATATAGCTGTCCGTTATCTAGGGAATATAGTAGCTTCTAGAAGATTTCGGTGAGGTGAATTATTTCTCTGATCCTTTCATTCGCCTGAAAGCTTGGCATGTGGCAGTGCTTGCTTTACTATCCCTCTATACATTTCCTTGTTGTTGCCTTTCACCTTTACATTTATGTTTTGTAAATCATCTCCTACATCATTATGCTTTCGTATCTTCGGTCTTGCTGCTGGTCTTTCTTATATGAGTTTTTTTACTATCCGTCTTCGCATTTTCTTAATTTTGTCCTTTTCTCGTTAGTTCCCCGTGTGCATGTTTCACAAAACAATTCCTACCTAATCATGCCGTCGTACCTTCGCTCTTGCGCTTGGTTTGCCTTTGATGTTGTAATCCCTTTTTTCATTCTTCTTAGTATGCGTTGAGCCTTTATGTATCTTATTATGTGTTTTCCGTTTATTTCTTTTATTATTTTGTATTGTATATTCTGCCCTATATTGTCCATCATTCTTTATTGTTTAACATGACATCGCAAAACTTGGTGTGGCACAGCTATGTTAGCTAAATCAATGGGTGTTCGATTGTAAACGTGACGCGATGTAAAGTAGAATTGTCTAACTTCAAAAACTAAGTCGTGGGCGTACAACACGGGTTTACAAATTACTTAATCAATACCACCAATTGTTAGGCTATTTAAAATACCCATTCCAATGAAACTGCAGTATGTTTGAAGCTACGGGCACTCCCAGGCGTCATATCAGGAGCATGTCCAACCCTTGTAAATACAAAGAGCACCACGCAAGAAGCGGTATATAATTACGCCTTCGGTGAGATGCAATTTCGACTATTTCCACAATAAAGATGAGTCCAATCTTCGGTCATATTTAAAGTGGCTACCCACGTGTCCAAGGCGAGTAACGAAGATTGACGTAACTGGCCGGAAAGTCAGCAACAAAAACCGTGAATTTTATTCCACGAATGCTTCGATTCCCATCAAGCCTAGCTGTGTAAGCGGGAGCCGTATAACGTGGAGACGGCCTGTTGGTAGAGTATGTTGTGCTCAAACATTGAGTATTGAAGGACTTGGTCAGCCAGCTTACGCATTTTTGGTACTCTGACTTGAGCAATTGCAACTCGTGCACTGACTTTAGCATTTTCGCGTAATTGCTAAAGTGTTTATACGTTTACTTTATATAAGTAACTGTACCAAACTGTTACGTATTTGTGTATGTTCGTGTATATTAATTTATTCTTTTTCTCAAATAAAAAAGGGGTTATTGTTGTTCATACTGTGTATCATTTGGTATTACCAGGGTAAATCAATCTTCATATTGGCAACACAACTCTTTACTAATTTGCTTACTCCCTTGGTTAAATACACATCAATCTTTAGCTTCTGTAAGCTGTTGCTTTGGTTTCCATTGGCATTTCATATACTTTGCCTTGTCTTCGTTAATGTTGAAACATCGTTCGCTGTATTTGCTTAAAATAGCGAGTAACTTCTTTTCTGAGTTGGTAATCATTAGAATGTTGTAGCATACACGATTATCCGTTCTTCTCTGTTTATTATTACTCATCTGCAATCTGCTTTTCTTACCACAATGTCTAATGTTAGTATAGATTATATAGGGTAGCAGATAGTATATCACCTTAGCTAAATCCTGCATTTATCTCAAATCTGTTTTTCCTTTAGTTGTTTTAACACTTGCTCTGGTGTTTTCCATGTAGTATGTATAATGTTTATTGCTATTTCATACATTATCTGAAGGAGTATAGTTTTGTTCATTTTCTCGTTATTCTATAAAATTGTTCAGTTCATATATGTTTCTGTGTAGTTTTTAACTTCCATGCTTTATTTATCTCCACTTGCTGCGTTTCTAATTTATGTATTATATATATATGTATCACGCTTGACTTGCGTTTTACTTTCAAATTACGTTCAAGCTTGTACTTGTGTTTTTATCTGCGTTTGGAGTCATGTTCTTCATACCTTCTTTATTTCTGCATTTATAGACTTTCCTCTACCTCTTTAGTTCCTGTTGTTCTTACCTTTGCTTAAACGGTCTGCTCTATGATCTTTTTATACACACCTACAGTTCTGCTTCTTTTTTTGTCGTTTTATATCTTCTCTATTACTCTTATTACTATAATTTTGAAAACAAGCCCTCATTATTGCGCCAGTCGCTTGTTCGTAGTTTAGCAGCAACACGAAACTAACGGCATTTTTCAAAAGAAATTTATCGAAATGATTTTGTTTATTTAGTGCTCAGGGATATTATTTGTTAGATAGTAATAATAATATTGTTAAATTAAAATCGTTTACAACAATAGCTGGTGACTCAAATTGAAATCCTCTTAATCGAATCTTCTCGTAGCTGTGATCTAATCAGCTTCCCAATTAAGCGGAGGAGCACTTTTTCGGCAGAAATTGGCACATTTGCATGTCTATGGCCCAGCGTTAATAGAGAATGCTCTAGTTTTACACATGAAAGCCGCTACGCCCTTTGCGGAGGTAATTAGTGGAAAGCTACAGGCGATCGCAGCAAATTTAAACCAATAATACCTTGGCCGCAATTGTTCAAAGTTCACAGCGATGAACATTTGCATGCATAATTAGATGCGAATTATCAAAGGGCACGGAGCCAAAAATGTGCCTTTTGATGTCAAACGAGCCCGCGGGCCCGATTCACTTACGTGCTGCATTGTCCGACTTTTGCATTCGGAAGTGACCGAACAATGGCAAGATAAATCCTGGAATTATTTTCGTACCTACCACGCAATTCGCCTGATTGCAGCCATCTAATGAGCAATTAGACGCAATCAGACATTCAGACGTGAGTCACCCTAATCAAAGACGACTACAGACGCTGTTAATCACTGTACATAATAATTCCTGATTGTGGAACCTTCTTGAATTAATAGCCATTGTGTTAGCTCCATTCAAACGCACAACGAAAGCATTGTGGCGAGCGTAAATAAGGGCAGATTTTCGAAAGCGTTTAGGAGCGATCCGTCATACTTTTCGAATTAAAATATCAAGGCGTTCGAGGCGAGATTAATTAATTTCGAAGCCTCGTGAGAGGTGCACTGGGAACGTCTCTGGCCTGACGTGCCCGTTTCGTTGTCAGTGTCTCGCGACTGAGAAAAATTGGCGGTAATTCAATATTCTATTTATTAGCGAATGTTACCGCGAATGTTAGTATAAATTAGTCTCGAGAGATGCTTCTTCAGCTGCCAAGTAGGCCTTAAGTTATTATCCAATCATTTAAACAAGCAATCAGTGCTAAGTGGTTAAGAGGTCACTAACACTCTTATTAACTAACTACCGTCGTTATAGTTGTATTTTATTAACAATTACACATTAGATCTTGACGTCATTTGTCAATTGCTGTCCGCAAATTAAAACCACTTAGGATTACCTTTAATCTTCAGATTTTGGTGTCTGGTGCTAACGAAGGACTTCATAATCGCGAATAGAAAGTTTGGTTATGTCATGACACTTCAGATGATACGATCACTAAGAGTTTTCTTGCAGTTGGAAAATTTAGTATGTCAAGCTCGTCTTAATAATATATATGTTTTAAAGCGTCCATGGCGTCCGTTTAACATATTGAAACGAGGGACTGGCTTTAAATAATTTCACTCGAGCAGATATTTTTATTCTTTAAAATTATATTTACAAAAAATTGCATAAGTGTATAGTCAGAAAAGAAAAGAAAAAATCCATTGCATGTATATCTAAAGATTTTTTGATATAAGTATTTGGTCGCTTGACAGTAAGAGACATATTAACTAGCTCACAACAGAGTAATAGGGTTGGCGGAGAAAATTAATGCAGCAAGATTTTCTTCCAATTATTGTAAGCCCAAGCAAACCAACAATTCAGGGCGCCAGGTTCTAAAGTTAGCGTGACATAGTACATAGAACCATCTGAGATTGTCGAGATGGTACGAAGGAACTGATTGTAAAGAAAATAACAGTAATAGTTACAAGAATAAAACACTATCAATATTTGCTCGGATTTAGTTGTTATAAGTTAAATAACATCGAAGAAAGCTAAACAGCCAAGTGCAGCTACTTTCATTCGGTACTTGAAATGAAAGGATAGCAATAATACTTAAATGAAACTTGAATAAAATAGAGGACAAATATTCAACTCGTACCTATTTGGTCTGTAATAATAAAAAGTGAAAGCGCTTAAAAAGCAAGCATACATCCGCAATAAAAATATTCACGACGTATTTATCAGATAGCGAGAAATCTAGAGTATCAGTAAAGATCAGCAAAATACAAACATTGCAAAGTCATGTAGCCATTAGTAATTGGAAACAAATGTTAAAACGAAACGGTAAGCAAAGTGTTTAAGTTAAATTAATGCTTTTAGACTATAATCAACTAATAATGAGTAAATAGAATGGGAAAAGTTTATGGTGCAAGGCAAAATAAAGTGCGACAGATCACTCACCCGCTGAACCGACACATTAACTTAGAGTAGGCAGTTCGCACAACAGATAATAGAGACCGATGGAGACAAGCTGTACGAACAGCTATGAACAATTTAGAATCAGATTAGCTGTAAGCACTACGCATCTAAAAGATGTACAAACTGTATGATGACAAACCAGAGCTGAGTTAAAAAACGAATCATGTTATGACGACATGCTACTACACAGCTGACAAGAGAGAACAGACACTCTGGAGTAGCAAATAGAGCACATCGAAAACGGATCGCTATGCGTACGAAACGAATCAAAGTGTGTACAAAACGGAAGCGCTCAGCTACAGTCTTAGAGCTACAAATAATTCTGAAACAGCTTATCCCACAGCTGTAAATCGGGCTGGAGATACAATTCCAAATTTTTTGTATACGATCAAAGTCGCACGAAATGAGTCAGAGTCGCATGTTGAGAAATTTCGAAAATTATCATATCGGCGGTTTTGACACAAGCAATGAGTGCGATATGATAACAAAACACAAAGAAAATAATCGCCCAGCTCATAGTGCCATTTTTTAGGCAAAATTGTAATAGGAAGTAAATTTTTCAACAAATAACCTATTAGGAAAGAAGTGGCGATAGTAAATATGAAGATTAACAACTAAATACGAAATTACTAAAATATGATGTATTCCACCTTTATTGTTAAGTTTCATGCCATGCACCACTCTTTTTTTTAAATTATTGTTGATTCATAGTATAAGTACAAGATATAAAATTATTCAAACCAAATATAAGCTTCTCTACTAATAAAGATCGCTATGGAAGACAATTTCCAAATTGTATACTCAGCTGGTATCTACAGTAGTCTTCTTATTAACTTCTGACTATAGCCTGCAGAATCCCAACCATTTCCAATTATCCTTACACCTCTCTTGAGAAATAGACGTTGAGCACTATCTTTGGAGGTCGGCTTGGTCACATTTGCTTTTCTCGTCATAGCTGTTATCTGCTGTTCTATTGATAAAAGTAAAAAAAATCTTGATCTAACCTACTTGACTACATCTGGTACTCGTACAAAACATCTCTGACCTATTTCTTCATTTCTTGTTCTGTTTCTTAGAGACGCACCCGTTATATCCATATATATAATAGACTTGTCCGTCCGTCCGTCCGTCCGGGACGCTGTTTCAGCAGCCAAACCGTAAGAGATAGAGAAAAAAGTTATTAAAGTTATATGTTTGGAATGGTCATGTCAGCTCAGGAACCAAATTTCAGTCACGTGACACTTCTGGTTTTCGAGAAATCACAAAAAAGACCGTTTTTCAAATAGAACGCGTATTAAATAAAAATGTTTCAGCAGCCAAACGGAGCTGCGACTCTCTGCGCCTTAAAACGTCGATCGGTTAGGCAACCACTTTCCAGGTCTGGGTACAGTTTTTATTTAATACGCGTTCTATTGAAAAACGGTCTTTTTTGTTTTTTAAATGAGACATTTGTCTCACTGGATTGCTTGTATATCCTAATGTTTTCATTTCAGCTGATTTTACAATCGGTTGTGTTTTAATGTAGCAATATGTCTCCAGCATATGCAGATATCGGCCCTACATAGGTTTCACTCTGAGTTAACATATATTTATTTATTCATATAGTATTTCGTCGTAAAATAGTTAATGGTGTTGTCGTTTGCATTTTCATATATAATGCAACTAGTGCTCATTTAAACGAGATATATTGTTTGCCTAAAACAATATATCGAGTTACACGAGTTGCATTCGGCTAGATTAGGTATATCACGAGTCGCTAAACAACGTTTGAACAGTTTATTTATAAATATAAAAGTACAGTTAGTGTGGTTGCTATGACGATTGTAATTTCAGCAGATAACGTGATGTTTGTGAAGGTATTTGACTATCAGTTATTAGTCAAGAGGGTATATGATTATCACCGTTACTATGTACATTATCAAAAAAATATTACATGCGTAACTATGCATTTTTACCGTTTTTCATTGGTTGATGTAATAGGGAGTGGTATAATCACTTCAGTATAATGGCTATAATTGAAGTTTTATTAATACGTATATAGCTTTGCACTGTTTACAACTTTGACGTTTTCTGCTTATACAATATGGTACTACTCTTCTTCTTTTACTTTACTTATCTGTTATATTTTTATTAGTGTTTTCGTCGTGTTACGGTTTCGCTTGATGATGATATTCTCTGTCCATTATGAAGTCTGCTAGGTTCGCTAGATTCTGAGGTTTTCCTATTTTGATAGTTGTTTCCGAAATTTTCTCCAAGCGAACTTAGCTTTTTCTACTTCTCGGTTCAATAATTTTTACTATACTTGTAGTAATCTGTTCGGATATTAGCTTACATACCGACCTGCGCCGAGCAAGAAAGAGTGAACACTAGAAGCAAAGACATGCTAAAGTTGAAGCCATACTGTCGACGATGACGTTAACGGTCAAACATTTCAAAAGATAAAAAAGTGTGCCAAAATGCAGCTTAAATTTCAACGAACACTTTTTTCACAGTGAAGTTAGATTTGTTTCTGCAAAGCACTTTTCACAATTGCCCCGATATTCTTGCCTCTTTGAAGGTTTGCTATAGTACGTCTTTGATTAGATTAGTAGTAAGTACTAAGTAAAGTTCATAACTTGTTCTAGTTACCACTTAAGGAATTCTTGGCTATAGTCGTACATTTAATTTTCTGATTAGTTCTTGAATATTACAGTATTTTATACTTAACCAACACACGTTGGAGATTGTTTTCACGTTCAGCTATTACTGCGTCACCATCGTAACATATTGTATGGTACCTTAGTTCCTAATATACAGGCATTTTCATCTACTTTGGCAGAAATTTGCATCAAGGTTAAACTGGCCAGTAGCTTTGATATATCGGAGGAGTTCATTTTCTATTTGAAAATGCTGTCTGGTCTACATGGATCCACATTACTAACAGAGATCCCAATAAGCAGTAATAAGTTCTCCCTTGAGATATAGTTTTAAACATGGACCTTGCAACCATCTCATAGATCCGTCTTAGAGAAGAAGCTCTATATAGTAAACTACTTGAACTACGACGCTTTAGTTGTTTCGTATATATCCGTTGCGTTTCTATTCATTATAGTTCATATTGCTTTTTTAGTTTTGTTGGAAATTTCCCTATCTTCCGTTATACCGTTGTTGTTATTTGCAGTTGCCGTTGACCTGTAAAATGTTCTTCCCAATGGCCCTTAGTAATTTCTTATTCCGTTATCTCAGTCTTCCAACTTCTAACTACTTTTCACACTTTTGCTTGTTCTCTTTTTACATCTATAACAGAAATGTAATTTTTTATTTGTTCTATACAAATCACTCTCTGGATAAACCAAGGTGTTGTAGAATTTTTTTCTTTATGAAATATGCATGTTTCCATATACTTCTCCGATTGCTTGCTGCTATTAGTTTTTTTCGTTAATCCAGTCTCTTCGACCATGTTATATTCCGCTATATTTACATTTTATATCGTAGTGCTTATATAAAGCTCAGGTGCTATCGTACCGTGAAATTACTGTTATATTCTTCCTTATGTATAATTTTCCCTCTTTTCTCAGTCGTTATAATATTTAATCTTAATGTGCATAAGGTTATATCTGTCTTCGATAGAGAGATCAATTCGTTATTATATAATCTGCAATAGATTGGTGTCCTTTTCTGTCATAACAAGTGTATTTATGTTCTAAGCTCTGGTTGAAGAACGAATTGTTTAGCCTCAAGGACATGTAACAGAAGACGTCGATTTGTATATATTTATGAGTTTTATGTATTTCTTCATTATTTTTTTATTTTATCGTGTATATGTATATGGGCATATACGTCTTCTATTATCAAAATTTTGTCTGTTATCAAATTACCTTTCACATAACCTTGCTTAATTATTTACTCGTTTAAATAATATTGATGGTTATATACTGCTTTGATTCTATTAAATAACGTTCTGCAATTGTATATATTACCTCAGTAATTAATTTTGAAACTCATAACTCTCTCTCTCTCTCTCTCTTGGGTAGGAACATGCATTTTATAATTGTAATAATAATTTGTAACAACTCTTTCCGTTAAAACTTAATACCGGTTATGTTGATTTCTATAATATGAGGCGTTTATTTCAGGTACTCCATTAATTATTAGGAATTTCCTAATTTTATTTATTATATTTATTATAAATGAGCATTTTAATCCATTCTCCAATGTTCAGTATTATATTTTATGACATTCTCTGCTAGTTTTAAGTTTTCCATAACAGTTACTTTGAAGTTCTCCATGACAGTGGAGGAATAAATTTATAGAGCTAACAGCTGTGGTAGTCGTTTACCCCTGATAAGGAAACTCTTCCCCACTTTCGACGGGAAAAGCTAGCCACCTATCCGGATCACGAGTAAAGAGGGCTCATAGAACTATATAAGAGGAAGAACAAGACGATTAACAGTAACTTCTTTCATTATCTACAACATCTGCGAGAATGCTGACTCTCTTTATCAGGTATGTGCTAAATAAGATACGTTAATATGGCCAATTTATGTTAATGGTACAATTTAATTTCTAAACTCTGACCAAAACAAGTCTATCTGTCACATTCACTTACAAACGTAGCACCTCTTAACAAAGTTTACAAATATACACATTTTTATTCACTTCTGTACATTATTATTTCCTGGAGCTGCACATTTTTTCACGTCCGTTACTAACTTATCCATCGAATTTCCATCTTAACACATTTCTCTTTTAATTGCATTGTATTATATTAATGATTTTTTTTTCAGGTCTTTTGGCTGTTGCTACACACCTTGACTGTTTCGTTGAGCTAATACTACGTTATGAGAATGAAGTAAAACAAAGCGGCTCATCGTCATCTTCCAAAGAAAAGAAATTGTGTAATTTTAATCCCATTCTGAATTAAGGTTCCCAATGTTAGCCTTATTTATTAATTATAAACCAAATAATATCAGGTTAATAAAAATGTATTAGTATTGAGCTAGTTGTTTTCATGTTTTAATACAATTATTCAATTAATATTAGTTGGTGCAGTACAGAACCACCTCAATATCTTCTTCTGGCATTAAAAGATTTATTTTTTTATGAAATTGGACATAAGATAAAGTATTATTCCCATATTGTTAGCATTTTGTTCAGAATTTACGCCTACCTGGTACTTCTAGAGAGACTATTGTTGGTACTTTCTTTTAAAATGTATAAATATATTTACTATTAAAAATCATTTGTAATTCAATGTCAATATTTCTTGGCATCTCAAAAAATTATTTATCATATTTGTATTGAAGGATAATATCCTACATTTTACTTCCGGGTATCGTATATGTATATTTCATATAAATAATTTCCCAAGATATTCCTCAACTACGTTTTATAATTTGGTGAAATCTTGTTTCACAAATGTTCTAAAGTTAAACATGTCTACACTGCTACGGGCTAGATATGGAAAAAGTTCTTTACTCCCTGTGCGCATTCAAACTGCATTTTTTTTCTGCTTGCCTGGGTGTTTTCTAAATAGTGTTCATTATTTAAGTAGATTTTATATACAGTATGTCCTCGGATTGAGTTTACACGAGGTAAAACGTATTTATTGTTAATTATTCCTAGAAAAGTCCATAGTCCATAGAAAAACCATAGCGCTACGGAGAAATTTTAAATTTGATATACGGGATGTCTACAAATTAAGAAAAATAAAAATAGCTAAAGAGGGAAGTATCGTTAAGTTTGATTTCAGACAAAAATATTATAAGAAAAAGTTGTTTGTAATGAAAGAGTCTAAATACAAAACTTCAGTTTCATACTAGCAACTTGTATTTTTTTTTTAGTTTTAAGCATTGCAGATAATATTGCAAAATAATCAGATCTGTAGAGATATGGGTAAATGTTGTTTTAATTAAAGAATTGTTGCGTTTGTTTATTAAAAAATTGATTTCCTTCTTTTTATTTTACCTGTGCTAGTATTATAATATTAATTACAGAGTTGTTCGTTAGAAATCAGGAGAAAACCTTTTTTGCTTTGAAATTTTTTTATAGTAAAACAAAAATAAAGTGTGTTCTCTCTCCCAAGCTCAATCCAATTTTTTTTTGTAATATTTGACTGTCTTCTGTTTTTTTTTGTATTGCTTAAAACTAAAAAACACAAGTTGCTTTTTTATAATATTTTCTTCTAAAATCAAAGTTAAAGGTATTTATCTCTCTAGCTATCTTTATATTCGTAATTTCTAAACAGCCTGTAAATCAAATTTCAGATTTCTCTCTGACACTGTGATTTTTATAAGAAGTAAGAGCTTTTGTAAAGGGCGACTTTTCTACGAAAAATGAAAAATAAAAAACTTGCTCCTCTTGCAAGCCCAATTCGGGGACATTCGTGTATTTGACTGTATAAGAATTATCCTAAATTAATTACAACAATAACATAAATCAAAGAAAGCAAAAAATTTTTAATTTCTGTATTAATTGCAATGTTTTCCCTCACTGGCAGTATCCTAAGTCAAAAATGATAGATATGAAAGCTACTACCTACAGTGATAAATTGGTCTCAATAGAGACTACCTAGTTTAAGCAGTTACTCGTTTCGAAGCCTTTAAAATATACAAAGGTTGAATAAAATGTTATATCCTCATATCCACCTATAAGAGTTTGTCGTTGGAGCCTCCAGCACAACCTACCAAGAGGCTTCGAATAACCAGACTAAAATTACGTTCGGCCTAACCAGCGACGTCCAGCTCTTTCGCGCTTCCCCATATTTATTGTTTGTTTATGCCCATTTGCCTCTAAACGATTTTATTTATGATAATAAGGCCGGCGCAGCCAATAACCGTAAGTTAGGCTTAAGTCCGTTTTCCGACTTACTTAGGTTAAGTGCGCTCGTAAATACATCTCGCGGTTTACTAGGAATTGTTTTTCTGAGTGCCCTCAGTAGTCTCGCACAAAGCGTACTTTAAGGGAGTGTGTGGCGAGCATTAAATTAATATCAAACCCACAGCTCATTGATAGCATCTCGAGCTAATGTCCTCACACAATGAGGATCCGAGAAAAATAAAAAGTATAAGATTTGAATTCAGTCGAGAGAGTATTTAGTACACCTACTCGCCGCTCGGAGCGCACCTGTGCTCGCCCGTCGTGGGTGTCCATTGTTTTATAAAAGTTATTATTAAAATAAAATCAATTGGCTGATGGTGCTTTTGGGCCACGCTGGAATTTGCTACAATAGGAGGTTGCTTACTGCCTCGCGAATAAAACAGGAGTTTCAAAATAGTAGTTACGAATGGCGCCAGCCTATACTAAAAATTCTACAGCTGCTGCACGAGCATGTTAAATCTAATTTTTTCAAGTTGAGAAATTATAGCAAAAAGGTCGCAGCAAGCATAAGCCTAATACTTGAAGAACAAAAATAAGAAACTTAGAAATATCAGGTCAGTACTTAAAATATTTATCCAGGAGAAGTACTTTTCTTCATTGTAAGACAGATTAGAACGTAGCATTCATAAAATTATGTATAACTATTTTTTACATTTGACATTTCGGTTTGTAGATGACCTATAGCACCCTTCATTATAACCGAATCATCAGTACGATTGTAATAGTGAGAGCGCACAGTAGAAGTGGATTTAATAGTTGTACGAGTATTATTTATTATTTATATTTACTCCATTCTAGACTATTTTTGGAGTTACTACTGCTAAACATTGTGGATCTAATTTATTAGCAGTTTGATATGCAACTTCAAGTTGGAAAATTTATGAACAACATTTTTACGTTCTCTGCTCTCTGCTACCATTTGTATCATCTGCAAAAATTGTGTCTCCAAACATAACGATGTTTTTGCAAACAAATGAAATGTGAGTTATCTCAACGTCACCTTTTATTTCGTGAGAAAAGAAAAAGAGTATATAGCGTTTCTAAATATAGAACATTCATTTCTAATCGCTAGGAAATGTAAGAAATTTTGAAATTTTGCTCCTCTTTTGATCGGTTCATAGAGTGTCAGTTTTTGTTCTAAATATAAGTATTCGTATTGAGTAATAATTGCCTTCTACAATTTCTATTAGTCAAATAAAACTTTTGAGGATTTCCTTGAAGCTATATGCTACAATGCTTGCAAGAAAGTGACGGGTAAATTAAGAGTTTTAAATTTGAACAGAGGTTTCACCTCTCTTAATAGAGTTTATCTTGCAAACCATTAAAAGTATCAGATTTTGTACATATTAGAACATCGATAGCAAATCCAATAAGAGTAACAGAGGGCATGTATTAAAAAATGATCTTGCTTTCTACATAAAACCCTGATCTTTTCAGGCAACAAAAATTAACTTACAAGGAAATCGACAGAAAGCATCATACATTATTTCTAGAATTCTGGACGATTTTAATCATCATTCATCTACAGTAAATAGGTAAATAAAGCTCCTAAATAAAGCTTTGTAATTTAATGTATTTAGATTAAAGGTTTGTGTTCGTTCATTTAGTTAATTAGAATTAATTACAATTTTTGCCTACATTAAAAAACAAGATATTTCAGTACATTTCAGGTACTAGTTGCTTACAAAGTATTAGAAATTTAAAAAAAAAACAAAGCGCCATTTTGAAAGACACATAGTAACGAAATCTAACACAAAAACAAAATCATGAATATAATAGCAGACGGATTTTACGGAGATCTATACAACACAAGATCCAAAACAGTGAAAAAAGTTCAACATGCGAAACAAGAATAACGCATCTTGGATCAGACTGATGACTGGAAAAAACCAGGACAAAATTCAATACTAATAGTAATGATGACTCGATTATTATAACATCAATTTACAGGCCAACTAGCATTCTCTCTCACATGATCAAACTTTTTACAACAATTACAAATTTATATAACAAAAAACTAACTGATAACCAGCCTCTAAAACATGCCAGATTAAAAAAAATGTAGTTCAAATAACAATGACAGTCCTTATAGAGAAATCTGAAGAATATAGTTTTTAAATATGTTTATCTTTCATAAACGTTCAGAAAGCCTTGGATACTATCAAACAGTGGGCAACAATAAACACAAAAATGGACTACAGATAAGTCAGTGAAAAAAGTTATATATAGTGTGATATTATAAATAATAATTAATTTTACTTATTTGATTCTCGAAACAGATACCTTTGCACCTACAGTTCATTTCGACCTGCCTTTACATAAAAAGATATTATCCTGCCACACGTAACAAGTTTTCCACGTAGCAGTTCAGGGTTATAAATGACAACAAACAGATTAATAGGTTTGTGGGTTCATGGAAGCAAACGATAATAAATTATTTGAGAATCGAGAAAGGAGAACTTTGTTTTATTACTGATTTTGTCATACACCCATTCTTGCCAGCTTAATTATCATAATAGGGCTCAACACTACACAAATACGCGAGCCAAAAATTTAATTGACACTAGCACAGTCAAAACCCGTTCTGGAATCTGCAACCGCACGACGATATTTCTCAAACAACTCCAAGATGTCTGCTGGTTCCTGCTCGAACATACCCAATTGTATAGTGTGTTTCAAAAAACTCATTTAGAGCAGGCCTTGGAAAGAAAGATAAAAATCTGGTCATGTCTTAGCTTAAGTCTGTAAGTGAATGTCAGATTGCACTTTATTTATGAAAACATTTGTCATTATGACAGGCAAAAGTTTACACTGCATTAAGTTTATTTGTATCAAGCAAAACGGAAAATAAGATGCCATTTACACAACAACAACGAATATATTAATCATAACAGTCAATAAAAATTGTTTTTTATTAAATTTTTGTATATTTTTAGGAAAATAGTTCAAGATCAAGATGTAATTTAGTTCTCTCTGACTTATGGTAGTTCATTTGTTTCAATGGGTATGTATCAAGTTATGGCAAAGTTCAATTTGACCATGGCATGCTGCGAAGGAGTTTGTTTTAGAAAACACGGTATTATTCGATCAAAAAGGAATAAATCGAGTAAAAATTGGATTAAAAACTCCATTCACAAATAACTGCTACTTATTTTCAAGGAACTAAACGTTTCAAAACAAATTAAACATATACGTCAATTCAAAACACAAAACTCAACTTCTAAAATTACCGACAAAGAGTGCGATGTACCACGCAGGATAAAATTCGAGAATTACCCGCTTTCTCGGCGCTCTGCTTCCTTATACTTGTCGAAAAACAAAAGATGAATGCTTAAATCTAAGCGTTTAATTGGCTGAAACTGAGGTCACCTAAAAACAATTGGAAGTGAATTTTTACAAACAAGTGCTAATCTCTAATTACTAAAATGCTTATCGTAATGGTATAAAAGCCATACATCTAAATGCAAAACTAATAACACCATCGTTTTCGGCGTATTTCAGTACGCAAATGTCCCAAATCTCACACAGATCTATGCCGGTTTTCTGACGAACAGTTTTTACCCCACACGCAACCCAGATGTGATGTCTGAAAAGTGCTTCCATAGCCCTACTGAACGTGTGTGAACGTTATCTACGGGGGAAAATGGAATTTACAAAGATCTGCTCACATTGGTCGACGTAATATGTGCATCTTGCACGAAGCTGCCAAGCCCCACAGCTCTGCTAGTGGTTGAAGGCCCCAATATGTCCAACAGCACCTCCTCCAAGTATGTGTATACGTTACAAATGGCACGGATTCCTCTCCAGCATGTTTGGTGTTGGAACTCGTAACCGCTCTAATGTCACTGGTACGTATGTTCATAGCTTTAATGTACACCATATCCAATTTTCTCTGCTTGCAAGCTCCCAATTTCGAACATACTAATGCTCTTCAGTTACAACCCTCGAATAATCCAGCCACGACCTTAAAATTTACTATGTACTCGTAAAATTGGTCCGTTCATTTTCCGGCAAGGAAATCTGTTTGTGCCAGCAATTTTCCTTGTACAAGTGAAACTTTATTAGTTATTAATTACATTACTTCATTAAATCTCCATCTTACAAATGAATATCACAGCAATACATATAACAACGCAGCATTAATTATACAACTCCACAATAAAAAGAAGAACAGTTAATACTGTTTAAAATAATGGAATTTTGGATGAACTTTTACATACATCCATTAGACTAAATCCTCGTAAGTAGTAATTGCTTTAGTTTACGCAACAAAGGACTTTATTTTCGTATATAGCTCCAGACAAGTAACTTAAGTACAGGATGCAAAGCAATCTTCAATATCGAGTAGCTTTACAATTACGAAAATGAAAACAATTGAGTGTTGAAATCGTTACTTTATTTTTCTACACCGTTTGTTTCTAAAATGAGAATCTAAGTCGAGCTTAAGTGGCAATATCCGAACATTAATTAAAGAAGGCCACACCTTACGCCAAGTTGCAGGAAAAATTAATGTAAGCCGTTCTGTTGCGCCCAGCGTTAGCGCAATAACTAGACAGCAATACAGATTTGTGCAAAATAAATTGTACTATTAAACAACGCACTGCTTGAGATCTACAGAATCATCTCAGAAGAGACAGTGGTATACAGGTTAATACAGAAACCATAAGGAAAACGTTTTGGGAGAACATGAGGTCAAGGAGGCCATTTCGAAAACCACGATTGACTCACAACCACCGACTGGCGTTTGCTCAACAACTTGCAGAGTGGGTAATAGAGCACTGGTCAGCAGTACTTTCAGTGATGAGTCTAGATTTAAGTTGATACCTTGTGATATTCATCTTTAAGTTTAAGCACGTGCAGATGACCGCTATCGTGAAGGACTGGTTCAGGGGGTAGCTCATTTTTGAGGAAGATCTGATATTAAGTAGGTTGGTATCACTTTTAGCACTCGTACAGATCTCGTTGCTGTACCTGGTCGAGTAAATGCTGCCGGATGCATCGAATACATTATTTCAAACCATGTGATACCTACTGTAGCCCGTATAGGTCACGCGTAGCAACTTAGACAACAATTATCTGACACGCTTTTAGCCAAGACCATAGATCAATCGAGCACTTATGGGACAAGTTGAATCAGAAGATCAGGAACCCACCTGTAACTCCAGCAATTCTTCAACAGCTAGCTCATGGTAGCTCTTTTAGAGGATGGAGTAACATACCTCAAAAAGTTATACGGGGATTTATTGAAAGTATGCCTTGAAGGTGTCAGAGCGTCATCCAAGCTCATAGAGGTCGTACGCGACACTAAATTTCGTAAATTTTTTTATGAAGTTCCTAAGTATAGTTTTGCACAGTTTTCCATTTTTGCTTGTTCTTTGAGATTAAAAGATAGGAATAATCAAATTTTATTATTTTTGGTTTAAATAATTAATAATCTAACCAATTTACCGTTACTATTTTTTAGTGTTCCCTAAAATATTTCCGTAGTGTATTTGCATTAGGAGGTGTATTTAAAAAATACACTGACGAAACAATGAAATTTCCTTACATGGAAAACGATTTAACCAGCAGATATTCAGATGATATTGTGCTCATTCCCGAAAATACACACGGTTATATAACATCTTAACTGAGTTCGATAGAGAAGCCTTATCTAAACACAAATCCCTCCAGAGCGAAGAATATGTGCAATGCTAATCCACAAATTCAAATAAGAAAGCTTGACTAGCTGCACTTATTTGGGGCATCACATTACATTAGGAGAAGATCCGAATATGGAAATAATGCAAAGAAGATTCGCTTGGGCTCCATTTGCGAAGCTAAAACTTATTAGAGGGTTGCCAAAAGTAAAGGATGAAGAAAAATCAGTAGCAGAACTAAAATGAAGCTACGCGGACATATGGTAAAATATAATTCATAAATGGAAACCATACGCAGGAGAAAGACGCAGAGGAAGACCTCCTACACGACGGAAAAACGACCTGAAAAAATGTACAGGTCTAACGTCAATCCGAGAAGCAAAAAACCTACAGAAATTGATAGAAATGAGAAAGGCCTATGTCCAGAACTACACCGTAGAAGAAGGCCAATGAGATGAGTTTCGAGTTGTTTACAACATTAATGTATCAGTATTACTTAGTACATTAATTATTTAACAAAAATACAACGGTAAGTAAATGGTTACATTATCATATATAATGTAACTAGTGGGTTCTTGATTATGAAATAATAATTTCTGTTTACACGAGATATATTAAGGACTCGCGTGATTGTCTAAAACAATATATCGAGTGGAAACAGAAATTATTTGATAATCAAGAAGACACGAGTTGCACTCGGCTAGATTATATCACGAGTCAATAAACAAAGTTTGAACAGTTTATTTCTAAATATTACAAGTACAGTGAAGGTATTTAACTATCAGTTATTAGTCACGAAGGTATATGATTATCAGCGTTGCTATGTACATTATCAAAAGTTAGTACATACGTAACAGTGAATTTTGCCGTTTTTCATTGGTTGATGTTAGAAGGAGTGGTATAATTCTTTTAAATTGTGAAACTACGGCAACACTTTGATACTTATAATTATAAATTGAAACATTTACCTGCTCAAATAATACTTTTATAAAATTTTGGCGTAGTTTCAATTAAACATTCCTATACATAAACGCATGTAGTGCCTTATTGCTTGGGTGCGTGCCTGTCTGCGTGTCTCACATTTTCATCGTCATCGATTGAGCGCACTTCGTCCTCGATTCGGAATACTTACTCATGTCATCACCGTAATGTTAAATGTGTGTGTTTACCTAGGGTACACTACAAATCAGGTTCGTACTGGGATTGCGGGTTCGAATCCCACCGATTTCAATGTTTTTTCTTTGCGAATCAATGTAATTTGCATCACTTAGTGTTTTCTTTTACTGTTTCAGTATTATTAGCAACTTTAAGAGATTTTTTAACCGTTAATCGATGTAGCAGTTAACCTAGTATTTAATAGAGTCATGTGCGTAACAAGTTTACGTTTCAACAGATTGTCTTATTGAAACAATATTTAGATTGTGCTTTTAAAATGATATGGAAAACTGATTTATAAAGGGTGAGTGGGTGTATGAAAGCGTACACCTAGAAAGGCTGCAACCAAAACGACTCGATATGTTTTCTAATGGGAAAATACAAACAAGATTTCTTCAACTTCGCAAAATGCATTTTATTTAGATTAGTTTGTTTAACTACACCATTCTAAAAATAGCCAGAAGCAATGTCTTTTTTGAAAGTTTTAGTTTCAAAATTAAGACTTTTATGGTTTTTATGTTTTTACTAGTATCATAAATATGGAGTGTCACTCTTTAAATCAAGAATAATTGAAGTAGTAACGTGAGGATGTTAAATGAAAACCCAATCAATTTTTTGCACGTTATTAATATTTCGAACTTTTCTTCATAACTAGGTTTCGGTCATTTCGACACGAATATCTACTTAGAAATGCGATTGCGACAGAAGCTAATCGCATTTGAACGTACCATTCGCAAGCTTACTTTAGCGACAGTAAAATTATCTACATCTCAATTAAGAACTCTTAAAATAGCACAATTGTCATTAGACACGAGACATTTTTCATTTCGGAATATCCCTGAAATTTTAAGTCAGTTGGTGAAAGCCGTTCAATTTATCGACACAGGCATAAATTGCTATTAATAATCTGTTATTCTAGATTAAAAGTAAAGTTAGTAAAGTTCGGGCACTTCATTCCATGTAGGAACATGGCCTGAGACAAGGCGAGTCAGGGTCGCCAAAATATCTCTTTCCGAAACCCAGTCATCTGGCACACCGTTAACGGCGTACTAGGGGATGTAGTTAGCATAACGCCTTCGACGACTGCCTTACTTACATTACTAACCACTCGGCCACGCAGGCGACATCTAGATTAAAAATATTGCAATAATAATATTATCGACGTTATTATGGTTTCTAGTTTGTTATAATATGATTTATTGAAATAAATAAATAGGTACCACAAATATTACAATACAGTTTCGTTTGTAATATTGCCTCCCTCAGGGCTAATTAAAAATTTTGACTTTTTAAATAAGTTTTGTTGCAACTAAATTGGTATGTTGCCTTTTACATTTTACCCATTAGCAGCTCCTTTAAATTAATGTGCCGGTTAGCTATTTGAGGTTCCTATATCTGCAATGGTTGAGTTTTACCATAGTAAAGCAAATGCTCAATTTGAACGAGTGACAGTTAACCTCAAATATTGAATATAAACAGAGCTGTTTGAACACACAGGAATCCAGCGTAATTTGAACGCAACAACAATTAATACATTCCCCCCACCCAATGCAATTTAACGAATTAAGTTGTTTGGATAACCTGTATTTGTTTTCTTTCACCAAATCCACGTCCGGTTACTGCAAAACGGGGTGACGCCAAGCTTGTAATTTTCCCCTGGAACACTATCAGCGGCTGCTACCTGCCTCTGGACCTCTCGTAGCCCCCAGTTCCCTCAAATCGGGCTTGAAAGTTGACCTCGGACCGAATCACGCTTCAAAGGGACGCCAACCTCTTACCTGCTTTGTGAAACGGTTTCAGGGACTGCTGCCTTCTTGTAAACCACAAACAGGGGCTCCTCTAGATGGATACGGACAACTCGGTCGGCCAACTCGACGCGGAAAACTCGACGCGGCCAACTCGACGCGGACCCTACTCGATCCGAGACCAATTCGACGCTGGAAAACTCGACCCCACGAATTATTAGTACAGTATTTGGAAGAAAAAACAAGACATAAAGGTCATTAATATTTACGTAAAAATAAACAAATAAATAACCTTCTTCATTTAAAACACGATCGTATAAATTCCACATACTATGAGAAAAGAGTGGTGGTCTTTTTCCGTTTCCACGTCGATTACGTCGTCCAACATAATTTTCTTCAAAACAGTCTAATATTGGAATAAGTTCATCTGGCAGCACATCCGATAGTTGCAACAAATCATCTTCAATGGCTTCTGGTAGAACGAATGCGAGTGCGGTGATCATCATTGCTAGTAAGGAAAAATCTGTGTCGTTCTCGTATTGCCGTTTAAGTCCTGCATGATAAAGGTTTTTCTTTATGTTTTGCGTCAAATGGAAAAAGCAACCCTTTAACTGATCGTCAGGAAAATTAGCGGCCATACTGTTAAATGCTGCAGTGTCGAAATCGCAGGAAATTGCTTCAGGTTGAATATTCATTAAATCTTTGATCATTCTGAACAATTCGTCGTAGGTCGAACGCTGCTTATTTGGAAGAAGAAATTTTTTTTATTTGAATAAAATCAGCTCAGCATTTATATATGCTATACAAGATTACGTTACATGAAACTAATAATATCTTTGGTGTACCATGTTGAGGTTAGTGTTAATCTCCTCTTAACTTACATAGTTAAATGAATAAAGAATAGTTGCCCAGTTTAAGTCGATCAGGTCCTGCGGGAGTTTTCTTTTTAGTCTATGATGGATGTTCTTTTGTCCAAGGTTGTAGTACACTGCACTTTTACACTTTTTAGTATTTTCAAAAATACTTGTTTATTTATAAATTCTGATATAGTTGGTATTTTTAATTCTCTATGTATTTGTTCGTTACGTAAAAACCATGGGACGTTCACTGCAATACGACTAATTTTATTCTGGACGACTTGAATCTTCCTTAGGTGTGTTTATGATGCATTACTCTATACTGGACACGTATATGTTAAAACAGGCCCTAGGATCGATTTGTAGATTAGCAACGCGCACTCTGTTTTGAGGTGTGATTTTTTGTTTATTAGCTGGTACAACATTGCTTATCTGGCGTGACACTCGTTCAACTTTTTATTTATGTCTGGACACCTGACTAGGATGGAGAAGAAGACAATAAAATAGAGGATGTACTCCTCCATATTTTTTACACATTATTACGTAAACTTGCGAAAACAAGGGTGGGCAGAGTTTAAACTTACCATCAGCGTAAAACTCTTTGCAGTCTTTCATAACCTCTAAATTTCGGTATCTGCCACATATTAAAATTCGAGACAACCCTGGGCCACTACCAGCTAACAGAAATTGTTCTTCATTTCCTACTTGTGGTTGATAGATTTTATAACTATCAGGAATTTCCTAAGCTTCCAGACTTGTTGGGTTCGCAGGATATCACCTTATTCCTTTTTCTTCGCACAAGTTTCTTCAGGGTAGATACTGTTGGTAATTGTCCTTGAGCAGCAACACTAATACCAACAAGACATTCGTTAATTACTTGCACGGTTGATTCTAATGTTGATTCAGAGCGACGTTTAATTGCAGTAACCACACGATCGGCTTCAACCCTAGCAGCCCTAGAATCATGACAATGACCATTGATTTTTTTTATTACACTATTATCGGCTGTATGTATACGGGCCTTATACTATCCCACTCTCTCGCAACGCCAAAACTTTCTTGTTTCATCCGCAGAGATTTTGCAAAACACATATGTGTAACCGTCGCTGACAAACTTTGCTACACTTCTTTAAGATAGAATTGATCTCTCCATTCTTGAACACAAACTGAACGCAAACGAAATAATTCCAGCCAGGGCCAGCACATTAAATAGGTAAATTTCACAACCCTTCCTGACTACTATTTAAATAATTTTCCAAGAAATGTATTCTAATCTAGTAATTACATTCATCAATATTAAAAACACATTAAACAGGTAGATTTCACAATCCTTCTTAACGACTTTCTAAATATTTTTCCAGGTAATCTATTGTAATCTATCTATTAATCACATTTGTCTACCTAAAGACTTGTTTACTGATATTTAGAAAAAAATAGAGAACCCTGCACACAATACCCCTGCTACCAACCAATTTTTGTTCTCGATGAACACATTTTCCATGAACATTCAATGTTATTCATTTATACTTTTTGTTTTCCTTGGCTCCGTGAAATAAAAATTCCCTGATGTGCAGGCCTGTTTAGTAAAACCAGACACCCTGTATTATAAAAATTAGACGGTTTAATTAAAGTCAAATGTTATTTACAAAAACAAGGAATTTAGCATAAAAATATGAAATCTAAAGGAAAAAATGTATGTTTCAATTGATATCATTATTAACCGCCATATAAAAACACCCTGTATATGTAAAACGTACTATATGATTTTTTTATTGAAGGTAATATCAATTACTATTATTTCGTTATCCTACTTTTATTTTTACTGTAGTTGCGAAAAATGTAGTATACGCACTTAGTTGCGTTGTTTTTGAACATCCTATATACTACAAATCATAGGTATTTTAGAATATAATAATAAAATGGGGTCTTCTACATAAGGGAAATCACATTTATACGTCAAAATTGGCAGGCACTATAAGGTTTATGTTAAAATTTTTGTATTCCTACATTAACACTTAGCCAACGTTAACACCCTGTATCTCAGAAACCTATTATAAGATTCGATTTTCTTGTGGAGTAATTTTAAGGACCTTTAGTACTATATTACATTAGAATTTCGTCGAATTTAACTGGGGCCCAGAACTTGCTCCTTCCGACAAATTGTGATTCGGTAAAAAGATATACTTAGGTATATATTTATCTATGTTAAACATTAAAAGGCAGATTATTTAAATTACTCCTACACATATTATCTATACCATAATTTTCGATAGTCTTTACCTTCGGTAACTTATCTTTCCTAGATCCGGTTATTTTTTTTATATTTAAGTAAACATCAGTGACCGTTATGTTTTTTTATCATCCAAAATACTGTACTAATAATTCGTGGCGTCGAGTAGTCCCGCGTCGAGTTGGGCTTGGATCGAGTTGGGACCGCGTCGAATTGGCGGCGTCGAGCTTTCCGCGTCGAGTTGGCCACGTCGAGTTGTCCTAGATCGCCTCTAGATGCTGCACACTGCTTTCTACTTGCCGCAGCTCCAAAACTTGCCAAAATCTAGCTTCGAAGTCAAACACAGATGGGCGAAGCTTCAGGTTCAATTTTCTCTGGGACTACACTTTGGAATTAGGGACAACTGGGAACTGCACACTAAAGAATAAATAAAACTCGACAATTGGCACAAGTTAAATACTTTAATGTACGAAATCAATTCAAAACTGGGAGCCACTATTACAAACAAGCTTTCGGCTTGGCTTTCCTAATAAACAACAACAATTGATTATTTGGGTCTCCATAGCGACAAACTAACAATTATTTTAACTAAGTTTTTACAATTTTTGATCTTAACTATTAAATTGTTTTTCTTAAATGTCATTCTAGAACACTTTAACCGCACTTTGGTTGCATTTTCGCACTTTTGGTTTAATAAACACTGATTCACAAGTTTTTAGCACTTTATTATAGTCTTTTATAATTCACAGGTTGCTTTCCAAAAGCTGTTTGCATCCTTGTGCCTTCTTACATTGCTTATTAACCCTCTACCTGCATTACCGATTATTGGCATAATGATATGAATACAGAACGCTGCATACTCTTCTGTCACGCCTCGAAACACCTCTGTACTTAAGAAAATTCATTATTGCGTCTTAAAGTTACACGATCAACCTGTGAATCATCATAAATTAGTTACATCTACCACACCGAGCACAAATATTGAAAAATAAGCTGAAGCAACCCTGACAATACTGTTTTATTCAATTATTTACTAACCTGTTAATCAAATTACAGTTGTTGCTAATCATATGTTAAATATTATTAGAGCTATTAAATGAAATAATGCGACTCATTATTGTTTTGATAGGATAGAAATTACCAAAAATTGCTATAAAAATTAAATGAATACTTTCTGAGGTGCTACAAAAGAAGCAAATTTCATACAACACTTTCGAATGTCTATAGTTTTTCTAGAACGTTTGTTTACTGTTACGCTGTTAAATTCTGTAGACATTTTGAGTCACCCTGCATATAGTCTGTGTGCATAGAAATTACTATAGACTTAATAAATAGATATTCTTCGATCATATTGATGGCCCGAAGCTCGTTATAAGTAGTTTACACCACTTTTTCAAAAATATAATTGCATACCGAAGGTTGTCTCATAGTCGACACATATAAAAATGAAATATTGTTATTTAGATGCTTATTAAAAAGTTGCAAACACATTAATTACAGCTTTGTGTACTTAAAAACACAAAAGGTGCAAACATTGTTGCACTATGCTGGTAGCGTTGTTTAATTATAGGCTATTGTAAGTAAAGCCATAATTATGATTTTATTAAACTGAAAATTATTGTTAAATTTGCATTTATTAGTCGTAAACGAGCCCCTATGCTTCATAGTGTTGTAAAGGTATAGAAAAAACCGTGACACAATACTCGCACAGGAGCCTGGTGCTTTTATAGAATTTCTCTTTGAGATTCGCGGATAAAATGGGAACCAGTCACACTTTACAGTTAAAACCAAATGAATGAAATTAGAATTAGCATTAAAACCAGAGTCGATAAACTATCCGTGTACGAGCGTCTAGCAAATAATGAATAATAAATAAAAGTTTTGATCTCAAAATCAAGATAGTAAAAATGTTTAAAATTTTATTCAGCCGCTGTCCTCATAAATTACCATGAAAGAGTTTTACTACTATAAAGCCAAGAAGCTGCTATTTTTCTTTTTCCTTTCTCTTCCTTATGCCTTACTAACGCTTATGTAGATTTCCTAAACGGCAATTATTTAGAGATATGTAAAAACGACTTCAAACGTCCTCACTTGACCTTAGTTTTTACGAAGGTTCTTTGATTGGTTTTTTGTTGAAATGTGTTTTTTGCAATGCAGATTTTTTCTAGGGAGATTTATTGGTCTTTTATAAACATTTAGTTTTAGTATTTACTTTCCAGCTATTTTTGAAACAGCTATTTTTAGATGCAGAATGCTGTTTTCTTTCAGTGCATTTCTATTCTAGCGAGCATGCACCCTTAAATACAACACATTATAACAAAAATGTTATTATGAGGTGGTTTTATTTGGCAGAATGTAATAGTTACTATACAAAGTGGGAATTTAACATTTTTGTAGGACATCTACGGAACTAATTTTATGCGCGCACTGTATGAATATATGGAATTTATACACGAAAAATTAACTCCAAAATTTGTATAAATATTGCATCATCATTACTTCTAACTTTCAAGTTTTCGATTTCGAGACATACGTCTACTGAAGTTGCGTTGATTTATAATTTGCTGTTTTGTGTCCACCTCGCAGCTTTTGGAAGTTGGGTCTCCATCGGGATTTCAGTCTAATACAATAACAGAGAATAGAATGCTTAAATTCATAGATACTTAGATACTTAATGCAAACTACAATATTTTAAAAAGCTGTTCTTAAAAATAACATTAATTACATTGTAGTATTAGGCCCACAGACATGCGAAAGTCAAGAACATCTGGGAGTAACAAGTGATAGAGATAGTGAAGTTATCAACGAAATTCAGCAGAAAAGGCTTCCCAACTTGAAAGAAGGATGGTGTTGTTATGCAGTAATTGCAATATATATCTGAAGTATAGTTATGCCAAGTATATGATAGCTGGGAGTTTGCTACATATTGGAGATGGGAAAATCACCCAAAATCTCAAAAATGGAGACAAGCGGATGAAATAATGAGACAGTTTATCAAAGACTCTATTGTGGTAGCAACAGATAGAAAATGTGTAAAGGACTTTACAGGCAATTTCCCTCGCAAGTGGGTATTTATGTTCACCCCCATCTATTGGGTCAAAAATATACAAATTTTCAAAAAGTATATAAGCTTGAGCTATATGCAAAACATTAGTCTATGCTAAGAAAATTGAGATATTGCAAAAATACACAGAATAAAATTGTTTACGTTTTCATTCTTTATCTGTCCAAAATATACACCTTTGTGGGAAATATTACTTTTATCTAACTAATAGTTCTTGAGTTAAAGCAGACAGATTTTTATTTTTGAAGGTGCTCACGTTGTATATATTTAACGGAACGTACTTTGGATTTCGAGCCAGGTAGACATCTAATCCGCAAGCAAAATATCGTATTCCTTTAGCAAATACGGAGTGATTTTTTTAAAACTCAATTCCAGCAGGGCCTAGATATCCTGAATCAGTTGGCAATACTGAAATGCATTGTTGGTGATACTGTAAGTCTATGTCAAATTCCAGGTTAGCAGGTTAGGTTTTGCGTCAGTCTGTATCAAAACTTCCTGAACTTGATCGAACCATCTATCAAATAAGCAACCTCGGCTTCTAGATGTTTGGACATCTTGTGTATACAATCTTATAACTTGTGGAGATAGTAAACATGGTATTGAAGATGAAAGGAAACTGATTGAATTTGCATGAGTACATGGTTCGAATACAAAAAAACACACAAAGGAATGTAGGTGACTGCTGATAATAAAACTGTCCCGGGTGGTTTAGCTTGAACAAGCGTCCACATTCGATCAGCAGAGTTAAGCAACGCTCTTTCTGCTCAGAACTTGGTTGGGAGTTCCACGACTGCATCTCTCGGCGCCTCGTGATACGGCTGTCACGGAAATAGTTGGTCCCGGCGGTCATAACAACATCATGACAGTCGTTAGTGGGGTTGGAAGTCCCCATAAATTCACAGCGACGCCTATAATTGGCCTAACGGCTGTTGGCTGAGTGGTATATAAATAAATAAACACAGTACACTATATCAAGCACTATTTGATAGAATGCAAATATGCAAAAAGCGTAGAAAACGTAAGAAGCTACAAAGGTATAAACGCCAAATCGGATAATTTTATGATAAAAGTAAAAATATGTCAAAACTTCCTAGAGAAAAAGAGTACGGAATATAGTAGTATAAGAATATGATACCCAAAAAATGCAGACTCGGAAATAAGACAATAGTTTTAATTAATGCTAGAGAAAAAAATTGCACGAAATACCTAGATAAGCGCATTCTGCAATGGAAATTGATTTAGACCAGGGAAAAGTACAGGAGTTGGTATAATGAGGGATGTAAAATGACTATGGAGTTGGGAAATAAACATAGAATTGGCATACCTAATAAGGAAAATTTTCAAAGTAGAAAGGTGTATCAACAGAGAAGAAATGAAGCTAACCAATGTACCGGAACAAGAAGAGCGATTTCACGCAACACAAGATCAAAAAAATTGCAGAACATTTTATAAATAAACAAAGCAGGAATTTTTATTAGGAAGCCAAAAGTAATAGTAAATAAGGCAGATTATTAGGAGAAATAAATGAGAAACTAAATAGCTGGAGTGAACACTTTGAAATAGTTTTAAATTAGAATGACGAAGAAGAGAATGTATGAAAAGATGTGTGTTACGTGGCATCGCCTAGAAACCAGTGGGTGTTCGAAATACCAAATTAAAGTGTTAAAACCTTTCATATACGCTGTCCATCGAACTGCATTATCTTAAAAAACTACGAATGCTCCATACCGTCACAGCATGATAAAGTCCCAAACAATAGGAGTACAAAGGTCACTACGCCAGAAGGACCACGTCCTCTGCATAGCGAAGACGATTAAGCTATTCATAATAAACGGTCCAGAAGAAAGTGCAGAGATTCCGAGTCACAAGCAATGGCCAATGAGGCAACTAGAAGAAGGAAAGGAAAAAGCGAATCTCCATAGCTCGGAAATTCTACTGAATGGACGATGGGTCATTGTAAGCCCAAAATGCTACGAGGCAGTAAGCGATCATAACACCCTTCTTCTTGCATAACAAGGAGCTATATAACGGCCCGACGCGGGAGCATTGTGTATCCACACAGTGAGCTTTCTAAATGATCTGGGCAGATTTTAGATCACAATGGCGTCTCCATATTACGGTTTCCGATCTTATCCGGCTTGCAGCAAGACGAAGGCTATTGTCAATTTCCAAGCCTGTTAACACCACATGAACATTCTTAACGAGTCAGATTCCGGGGTTTGTGCTTATAATTTGTTTGTTTGTTAGTAATGGGCACGGTCTAGGTATGCAGAGTACCAGATACCTTAGACACCGGCTGCTGTGGTCATATGGGCAAAGTTCTACTTAGAATTTTGCCGAGACTAAGGAGTTCCAACCCTAGCGAGGCAGCTTTTACATGCTACACATCGTAGTAGCATGGGACTCACGGCTTGACGTCACTTCCGAATGATGGCATTCTGTTCTGTTCTGAGGTTTTCATCAGCATTTTTTATTTTTAAAAACCTCACCAGGATCGGGGGATCAAACTTTCGACCCTTAGATCGGTAGCCAGAATACTTAACCACTGAGCTACGGAGCCCGGCTGTGCATGTAATTGTGTATTTATGTACTCTACATATTAATGTATTTGTGTTATATGTATGTACGCATGTGTCAGTATTATTTTGTATTCTCAAGTTTCGTTGTTACATAGGTTTTTATGCGTTGAAGCTTAATCTACCGGTTCCTGTAGAAGCCAAACCAATCAAACACCAGCACAGCATATCCATAGTTACATATAAAGAAATATTAACTTAGCAGAACTACCATATAAGATTAAAGAGAAAAAATTATGCCCGCACAATAGAAGAAGCTATGGTTTGTCGGATATACAAGAAATGGGTCAAAACACAGTGTAAAAACTACAAGGGTACAGTAATGCAAAATGTCACACGCGATATTTATCAGGGAAAGATTAAAAGCAATGCTGAACTAATAGTAAGAGGGAATGGATATAGGATTAAGGAGATAACTAAGCAATCACATTTTTACCATTAAGCAAATAATGAACCGTTTATAAGTATGATCTGCCTCTATACCATCTATTTATAGATTCAAACATACCTGTGACACAGTGAAAGAGTAGATCACCTTAAATAATGGAAATTTTTGAGATACAAAAACTATAAAAACTATAAAATTGATAAGATCACTTTGGTACACACAAGGGGTAAAATACTGGTGGATGAAAATATGCCAGCCATTATTGAAATCAACTGAGGGAGGATTAACACAAGGCGATTCGTTCTCGCTAATACTGTTCAATTTCAGAGAAAGTTATAAGAGATATCATAATGCGTGCTACCACAAGTATGAATGTTTTGCGTAAATTGATGACATGTGCGTAGTTCTAATTACGAGATCTGAAGATAAATCAAGAAAAAACAAAATACATGAAGATGGAGATAAGAATCTGTCACAACATTTATAAATAACTTAAACTAGTACTAAGCAATATAGGTTGGAACAAATACGTTCCTGCAATTACCTATTCAATAATTATGATAACTGAGACATACACCACATACCGTTAAAAGAAAGCAAAAGTACCGGTGTTTTGTCGAGACTACTGAAGGTAAAAGACTTAACCGGAGAAGACTATCTGTAATTGTTATACGACATATTATGGCACTTTATGAATGTAAAACATAGATCTTAACTAAAAATGTAGAACAAGTACGGCGATTTTGGAACGTGTAATGCAACTTGCAAGCACCTGCATTATTAATTTTTATTTTTTAAATCCAGTCAATTCAGAATTATACCGTAGGAACAATCGTATGAATAGTTGGTGGTGATTGAGATAGTAACCGGCTTACTATGAAAGATTTGATATTATAAAACAATAATATTGACTTGAAATTTGTTAAAAACCACGTTGAGGGTTCAATTTCTTTCAATTGTCAATAAATAAATAGTAATCCTAATTTTATATACACAATAGTTAAAATGGCATTCCCTGTGGTATAATTTGATATAGTAATATCAGATTATTATAATTATTCAATAAAAGTGAATGTTAAATATAATATTGATTGTTCTATTGTGGATGCAATAGATTTAACAGTCATTTAACGTAGCTTCGGTGAGTGAGTGATTGTATCGTGTGCCAATAGATTCGTTTTCTATTATAAAGAATAGAAATATTAAGTTGTACAACGAGTTTTTGGATCTGGAACAACCAGGTGGATTGCCAACGTGGGTTTCCAGCAAGGGAGAGCAAGTTTAAAAATCAGGTACATCTGAAAAGGGCAACAAAGGTTAGGGAATATTTGATTGAACTTTCAATGTGGGTTATCTAACAACATTTGATTTGGAATAATTAGAACACATTGTGTAATTAGATTTGGTTAGGTTTTATACAGTGACTAATTCAATTTATTGTCTAAATTCAACGTTAAATCAAGTAGTTGGTCATTTTAGGTATTTAAAATTTGAAATTATTTTTTGTAGTATATAATTTTAAATAAGTAATATAAATTTTCAACGTATTTTGAATGTTAATTGAATTGTCTTATTATGAGTACATTTCAGATCAAACAAGAGGCTATCAAGTTGTTGAAACGTTTAAGGGGAATATTTTTGAAGGTACCTGAATTGAATACTAAAATTAAATATATAATATTACACTGCTTATTATAGCTGTCTAATAGAGAAAAATTTATATAAATGGGAGTTAATATTAACACATCCATTCTGATGAAAAAGGGGACTCATTGCTAGAACAGGGTTAATCGTGGATATAACTAATTTCCGCCTGTAAGATAAATGTCAACGTTTTGAAATGACAAAAAACGTGAAATTGTCAAATTGAGATAATTTTATTGTGATGTATAAAGTCCTCATTAATTGGAGTATTCTATAGTAAAGGTAAGTCAGTTTTTATACTGAAATAGAATCAATACAAATTCTCATATAAATCACCAAACGTTATACCGGGTGTCCATTCTCAAAGTCGAACATAGGCAATTAACATTAGTGCAGTCACTCGTTCTTCATTGAAATAATTCATTTTTCTGTAGATAATTTTAACAGACGTTGACAGAAAATATCTGAGTTACGTCAAATAACTACCAATTTTTTTGACAAATGCTATCGAACTTGAAAAGCAAGGCATGGCATATTTAAAAATTCCCAAGTTTTAAATTAGTATTTTAAAATAAAAATCGCATCTTGAATATTATTATTGGTATCATTTGATGCGTAATAATTTTATCTTTCCATTGATACCATTACCTTCCCTGTAAGTTGAATTGGCGAGCAG
>CALNHX010005727.1:0-101667 GCA_940337035.1 Agriotes lineatus
AACTAACGCTCCTTTTCGATTTGTAAACAGTTTTGTAAGCATTTCTGGGACTTCTATTGCACACCCTACTGATTTATTGACTTGCTGAGCAACTACTCCCAAACATTGTTACAGGACATGTTATTAGTCATCCTAATCACGTCTCAACTGTTCTGCAACAGTTAGTTGACCGACTGTTGCTCAGGGAGATAGGAGTGGCTCAAATTCGCAAGAGGTTAATTAGGGTCAGATGCTGTCACACTGAAAAGATTCATAATCGGGTTGAAACAAGGTTTCTCAGCAACCCCCTATAGAAACTTGAATTTCAGAGGTATTGTAGTACTTCACCCTTCCTGTGAGACGACCCAGCTACTTCGGAACCTACCTTGGTTGGTCTTCTTTGCTTGCGTCGGGTCATCTTACATATAGCATAACAAAAGAGAGCAGTCGCATACAACTGTAAGTAAACACATGCAGATATCATAAATAAAGCATATAAAAATTGAAATACGTCTATTATGGGTAGCTAGGCAAATAAATCTTGAACAGTAATAGTGTTAATGAGGTTAAAAAAACTTAAATATATAGCCAAATGTGACACGGCTATTGTTTATCCGGGTTGTGAATGGACAGCAAACATTTAAAGGGCGCGTTCCTTTTGATCACGCCACGCTGTTCTAAATGCAAATGTAGGCCACTGAGACCTGGACTGAATTTAGTTACGGCTATAAATACTTAACACCGCACAAAGTCAATAAATGCAGCGCTGCATAACTTAGCGATTTATTGTGTTAATTCAAGTACACAATACCTGGTCGGTGATAGGAGAAGCCTTGATTGGCGCGGTTAGTAGGTGCCCCCCAAGGGGCACCAGAAGCGGATAGGTAAAATGGACAACATCGACAGCCAGTAGCGGTAATAACGAACAAGACGCTAATAATGGCAAGTACGACAGGTGATGATACCTACAACGGCGGCCGGTATAGCATACGAATCCTTACCCGGGGCAAGTATAGGGGCGAGTACCTACAACAATAATTTCTTCACCTCGCCCCGGAATATGCAGTAGCTTCGCAGCCGCTCTCCGTCAAGGGTCCGTAACAACGATTATAGCACTACACATGCGACGATACGATAGACAGGATCATGTAGCACAATTTATGCTGCCCCGGGACGCTCTGGATCAGATCTCCGTGGCTTAGACCACTTAGTGCTGACTACTTGGTTGTGCCAGCATCAACGTCGGAGTCTCATCAAAGAAACGTACGCACCCATAGCGGGCAACAACGATCAAAGCCGTGGAATGCCGCTAACACAAAATAATTCGGATTCAGCTTCTGGATACGCTCACGTATCAACTGTCTCGAAAAATTAATCCAGGCTATTGGAATGCAGGGGAATGTGCAGGTGCCAGCTTGGGGGTTTAGCACGGCGACTTCGTGGAGTCGCTAGGTTCATCAAAAGATGTCGTCATAGGGCATCTGTGACAAATAATACGTTCGGAAGAGATATTTGAAATCAGCAAGACGAGCCATATATGTCGTCAAAGGGTCGGATTTAGATTATCGTTGCCCAATTGCGGAATAACTGTTTTTGAAACAGTAGCACGGACTAATCTTGTCCAAACAACATTTTGAACTTGCCTCTACAGATAGCTTAACTTCTTTATTTACTTCATAGAATTTTGGAACAGGAGGTTCAGTTATTCTTATATATTTTGCAGCAATAGTTTTATTGCTGCAGTCAATTGGGACATTTTTGGTGCGAATTTGTTTAAGTACCGTACCTAGTAGTCGCTACAATTCCTTCTTGTCTTCTGGGAATTGCAATTTCTAACGGCATTAATACTTGCAGAATCTGCTTCTAAACTTTCGCTAAAAAAAAATAACCAAGACATTTAGTAATTTTGGCATTAAACACGCATTTATCTGGATTTAGTTGAAGTCCTGCATCATTGCTTTTTTTAAAGTACTTGTACTGTCAGTGTTATTAAAGTCTCCTCAATTTCCATATGTATTCGATGTTAGTAATATCATTAAGTATAATGTTCTTTTCACTGTGATAAAGTTCTGGCGCTAATAATAAACCAAATGATGGCTTCCTTCATTTATTATTATTATTTTCGAAAGTCTGGTAAGGTATACTATTTAGAACCACTTATCCTGGATGCTATTTCCTCAATTGATTTCAAAGGAAAATCCTTTCTTAAGATGTTTTTATTGACTTCTCTTGGGTTGAAACATATCCCTAGCTTGTTATTTCCATGATTGTCATCATAAGATTTACTGCCGGTATAGGTCCTACCGTTGGATTAATTGCTAATAGTTTATCTATGGATTATAATCCTGTTTACTTTTGATCTTATTTTACGTGGTATTTTTCTGAGAGTTTGTATATTAAATTTAGGCCTTCCACGATGCCTATTCGCACTCAAAGTTCTTCAAGCAGCCAAAGCCCTTGCATATTTTCCATTTTTCAAATCCTTAAATAATTATTTGATTGGCTCTTAGTACTTACCTTAAATTTTGACAGTTTCTGGAATGGGAATCGCTTCTTCACCTATAGTCGTAAGTTTAAATGTTAGTGAAACTTTCTTATTTTCATCTCAGGTTGCTGTGTCATCTATCCTAGAACGTTTATTTTGTGGTCTATAAGCCCTACTAATTTTTTAGTTGGTGATTATTTTAGCTGGATTCCAAACGGATCCGCTACGTTTTAGGTAGTACCAGAGCATTGTCTACCAAAAAAATGTTTGGGGCGCAAGCTAGTTTTTTTCATTGTCCAAGTCGGCTAGGAGATGCTAGTGAAGAGGCGTGCCCTACGGTTTTTCTAACCATACGGCCTCTTAAAATAAAGTTTCCATAACATGTCCCGCAATGCGCTCAATTAAATCATTTGGTATTGACTTAAATAATCCTGAAAAACACTCTGTCTCTTTTTCATATGCTCTGAAATTTCTAAGTCAGATTAACAAAATTCAATCTTTTTATGTAGAAATTATTTCACTCGGATTTGGCTCGTGAGCTGAAGTTTTCACTTACGGATAAAATTACTCTTTATTTACTTGTACCATACATAACTATTACATTTGCATCCTTGGCAACCATTGCAAAACGCATATTGTAGATATTGATCCGTAAAAGAGTTTCGCCTCTGGCGTGGTTGACACATCGATCTACCGTGCTCTTCTATCCCGTACCGCTACAAAGACGATCCGTATATGGAGTAGTTTTTTTACACGTTGAGTTATCGTGCTCTTTTGGGTTTCGCTACTGATGAGCCCCTTATGAAAGAGGGCGAAACTTTGAATTCCTCTATCTCAACAACGACACGTTCAACCTCGAAACCAGTTCGTTACATTCAATAATACTTGTATAGTACTAGCTATAGTAAATAAAAATGCCGTGCTATTCCTTGAAAACCTGACAAGCTCGTAAAGTAAAACCTCTAGCAAGCAAAATAATTAACCAGGCTCGTTTCTCAAGAGTAATTACATCCATTTTCGTTCATCTTTTGTAATAATTATAACCTAACAGTTAAACAAGATTAACCACCACAGAAAAAGTTACCAGGTTCAGGACTGACAAGTATATGGGAGTTAGTTCAAAAAACGGTATTTCCTTTTAAGACATTTGTTTACTTATTGGGTTCCAGTTTTATGATCTTTTCAATACCTGTGACCTGTTGTCCTTTTTCATTAGTTTTCCTGTCTATTTTTGTAATTTCACAGAATCCTCTCTAGGGTTACATTTTTGCTGCATTGGTATTTTCCATATTATCTTATTTATTATCCAATTGTCATCCCATAGCTTATTACGATTTCAATCACGGAGTTGTATAATCGTTTATTTTTGGTGACAGGCCCCGGTAGTTAATTTATGCAGATCATCTGTTCAAATGTACTTCGAATATTAGTTTCCCTTGTTTTTTTCTACATAACAGATCCTTAGTATTTAAATTTGTCTATGCAATTTATTCCAAAATTTTCTTAAATTTCCGAACTAGCAAAGCTGAAAATATTCCATATTTTTTTATTACTAGTGTCGAGCTTTAAATCAATAGCGCAATATTGTTATTTATGGGAGACCTTTCGTACGGGAATCAGAAATATGAATAGCCTTTCATATCACTCTTATTTTCTCTGTACGGTTTATATGGCATTTGTTATTTACAGTTACCATGGCAGCTCAATCCAAAATGCACAGTACTGAAAACTAAGGTGCCTTATGTCAATTTGATGTATTTTTCATATAGCTACGGACAGATCGTTGTCTCAAATTACTTTAGAGTGAGATGCCCGTACGCTGATCGTTGTCTCATCTCACTCTAAAGTACTTTAGGGTGAGGGGGGACAACTATCTGTCCGTACCTGGTAAAAGACATATACGTCAAATTGACATCAAGGCACCCGAACACAAAGATAGCCTATTTCGGGTTTCTCGCCTTGTATTGGTCATGAGTCTTAAACGTAACTCTATTTCCCGTTCGATAGTTTCTATCTTCTTCATACAGTCATAATAAAAATTTTCGAAAATTTCAGTAACAATGCTACATTACACAAAGTGTTTCGAGAAAATTAAATGTGTCAGCTCTATTCGAGAATTCCCGTGAGTCACTGCCTGAATGTGTAGACTTTATGCGTGACGAACTTACATATTACCTTTTCACCTAAAAGTAGAGAATAATGTATGAAGTGTGTACCCCCGACGCGACGGCTGGTGGCATTCTGGAAAATCGACAGACTAAGCTTCGTACGAACATATCAAAGCTGTTGCTAATCGCCCCGCGCAATCACTCGCGTGAGGTTTGAAGTATTAACACAAATATTGCCCTTGTAAAGTTAGAAGTTCAATAATATTTTATCGCAGGAGGTTCTGCCCTGCCCTATATCCTCGAAGGCTTTTATGGCACCAAAAACCTATTAAAACATACCTGCATGGGGGTGGATCAAACTTCACCCACCGCAGTTCCGTGATCAGGCAATCTTTGACATCGCGCAGCATTCTATAAACAGATAAAACCAACCGTTAATAGTTATGTGAGTCACGCACGCAATGAGGTATGTGAATATTATATTCAGAAACTGGCTTTTATAATAATTTCACCTCGAGCGGTTATAGAGGGTCGCCGAAAGGAACCGCTCCTGTTTTAATAAAAGCTCTCTTCAACGCAAATATGAGCTTTTTTGCGACGAAGCTGCGTGTAGCTCGTTAACGAGACATTTTTCGAACTGGCAGGCACCGCTGTTGGTGGTGTGAAAAGGAGATAAAATTTCTTCGGCATATAAGCTCCCTAATTCCCAAAAAGAAATCTATATGCCCTTCCACAGAAATTGGAAATAAGTGACTTCGATATTCTATAAATAATTCCTTCTCACTATATTAATATTTACTCTGTTTTGAGACAATTTTATACTTGTCTATACTTGCTTACTCTGAAAACCTTATTAAGATCCAAAGCTAATTAAAACTATATAAAAACAGTAAAGGTGTATGACACGGTAGCGGACCTACATAAAGATGGAAAAGCTCGAAATACCTTACATGGAGTTTCCACCAATAGATAGAAAAGTTTCTTATCTTTATCTACTCATCTACGGGTGTAGGCTCCGTCTAGTTCAGGATTTCTCAATCTGGGCGTCGCGACCCCCAGAGGAGTCGCGAAGAACGTACCGAATGTTCTACTTAATAACAACATGTTTACTAAATATACGAAAAGGGGTATATTTCCTCAGCTCTCAAAATCAACTCGGGAGTTCCGTAAGGATCTGTATTAAGCCCACTACTATTTAATATCTTCATGCATGACGCTCCTACAACACCTAACTCAGACATTGCGATGTATGCTGATGATACGGTAATCATCACACAAGACTACGACATTAACCAAGCCACAAGCAACCTTCAGGAAAGCCTAGACGACTTCAATTTACCCCAGCAAATGTGATGCCAAAATCTTTACTCTGCGGCGTCCACAAGATCCACCTAATATCGTTATTAATAATGTGCCCATCCCTTGGAACCCGAAGGAGAGTGCGGTTAAATACTAAGAAATCTTCCTCAATCGAAGACTAACCTGAAGTTTTCATATCAACAAGAAATTGAACGAATCATACGCAAAACTGGCTATGCATTATCCCATCGTTAACAAAAAGTCTCCATTAAATATAATGTGGAACTCTCATTTATACTAGTGCTCAGAGGTATGTTCGGAATTCGCAGCTCCACAGAGAAACAGAAATTTACACAGTTGAAGAATACATAAAGAATACAGCTCTAAAATTCTATGATAACATCCATCAATGCAGTGGCGCAGTACACTACAACATTGTCAGTAGACAATTACATACTAGGCTGAAAAGGAAGTTACCCATTGATGTTCTGAAGAGTGATAGCGAATAAAGAACTCAAATCCTCAATCTTCACAATAATGAACAATTTATAATAGTGATATAGTCGTTAAATATCTTTTAAATGTGCCATGTAATAGCAAAAGTATGCTGATCTGGCGCAATCTGTATTAAAAAAAAACGAACACTATTTAAATAAAAATACATTGCACAAAAACTAGACAAAATATTAGACATGAATCAGGGAAAACCCAAATACAAGTAACATATTTTGATATAGAAAATAATAAATTCAGTGGAAAACTTGAGCCTGTTTTGCGAAAACTAACCTTTTAATCTTTAACTCAGTTTTTGTAACGCACATTACAATTAAATGCCGTTTTCATGTGACAATATATTCCTTCCCTTAGTTTTAATTTTTAGCATTGTACGAGATGGGGATTATGACTTAAGGCTACTGATACCAAACCACTGTATTCCTCCCTGCTGGTCAACCAAAATCTGTTCACTTTTTTGTTGTTGAGTGTCAGTTGTAACTATTTGTCTGCAGACAACTCGGTCGTGAAATTGTGCTGATAGTTGGGCCACTTTCACAGCTCGCTCAATAAAAGTAGAACCCATTTTAAACCTACATTTTCTTCTTCCAGAATGTAGTCAATCATTTGAATTCGAAACGTCTTTAAATATTTAGATACCAATAGTAATAATGCGTCTATTTCAATGGATACGTCTTTAAGAGCTGTAACGAAATCAATAAACTCGTTAGCTACAGGAAAGTTTTCAAAATTCTTATTTTCAACTCTATATGTTCAAGCCCGTTAATTTTATTTTTGAATTGAAGTATGATTTTGTCACACACATTAAGTCGGTATTTATGTAACGAAGAACTCCCGGAATTGGATCGTATCATTGAAGATAGAAGAACCCAACGTTTCGCTTACTTTCATAAAAGGCTTCGTCAGAAGATAAGCAAAAGAGCACGGTAGCCCAACGTGTCAACCACGCTGGAGGCGAAACTCATCTACCGATCGGAAGGAGGAAGGTGAAATTTATAGTCAACATCCAGACTTCAACTTTACCATGTTTTTCCTTAACCCAGCGGCAAACTTAGCCATTCACTGTGTATCGCAAACTCACTCACACTGACTGCTATCTTCATACCGATTATCATCCAACAAAAAAGCTCTCCGTCATCAACTCGCTTATCCATCGTGCTCTTTCCATTCCTCAACCCTATAACATCTTCGCTGAACTGTATCATATTAAGACATCAGCACCGTTTTTTTTTTAATTTCCATGCTTAAATTTAGCTTAAGCATAGAGGGTCGCCAAGTTACGGCTAATGAAGTAAGGGTCACCCGCACAAAAAGGTTGAAAAACACTACTCTAATCCGTTCCAAGCCTCTCGGACTATAGCTTTCTTCTCCAGGCTACGACAGCTGTGTGTTTGATGTCATGTACCCTTTGTAGAGGTTTTCCAAAAGCTCTTCTTCTCAAGGGCGCCATTGTTCTACTCGTATCTTGGCGTATCATTTGTTGTCCGCTTACCTCATGTTATGACCTGCAAATCTCCATTGCTGTGTAGCTATGTATTTTTATATATCGATTACTTTTGTTTTTGATTTAATCCACTTGACGGTTTTTCTGTTCCAAATCAAATATTCAGCTTGTGGCGCTTCATCGCCCGCTGAGTCTTTACCACCTGGCCATGTTTTTCTTAGTGAGGGTTTGAGGGATTAAGAGTCGTAAGTGGGCACTGTAGGAAGGCATTTATTAAACACTTTAGTTTTCAAATGTGTGGTATGTTTTTGTTCTTTTAATATATAGTTCATCTTTCCGAATGCAGCCCCGCCAAATTTCATTCTTCTATTGATCTTGGCTGTTTGGTTTTCTTTGTTTGCTTGTATCATCGGATCCAAATATATGTATTCGGATACTTGTTCGATCATTGTGTTCTTCAATCTGATCTGCCTACTGCCATCTGTGTTTATCAGAACTTTGGCTTTAGTTTTGTTTATGTGTAGGCCTATTTCTGTCTGATATGTTGGGCTTTTGTACCATGGTTTTGCAGGTCTCCTTGGCTTTCGAATATTAGTAGGATGTCATCGGCATACCTGAAATTGTTTAACACCCTTTCCTTCTCAGTTTTTGAAAATATCTTCAAGAGCAGTGATGAGAAGTATCGGTGATACGGCGTCACATTAGCATACGTCTCTATCAATAGGGAATATTTCTGTCTCTTTTGATAGCTATATCTTTATGGAGAGTAAGTCATCTATCTATATACATAAACAAAAAGACTATCGTAAATGTGGATTGAACAGCAAATTGGAATTCGTACAAAAGAAACTTGCATACCCTGCAAATAATAAACAAGAAACGAAACACCAAAAGAAATCTTAACCTACTTTCCATATGCCTAAAAGAGGATGTGACAACGTACCAATCTCAAAATTATGGAAAGCGACGAAGGTAATAAATATCGCCATGACAGTAGTTAAAGCTATGCAAGAGCAGTTCAAAAATATAACAACAAAAATAAAGAGAAAGATTATTCTATAGGATTACATAACAAACTGAAAGAAAGGTGTCGCCTTTCACCAACACTATTCTAAATCTATATTGAACATGCTTTGAAATCTTAAAAAAGAAAATGTATGGTTGCGAGTGTACCCCTAAACAGTAAAACCATCTATACTCTTCTGTTCGCGGAAAACCAGAACCTGACCTCGAATGATAAGAAGGGCTTTGAGTTAATGAAGGATATGAAGAAATGAGAGATTCTCAATGAATAGTTGAACAGAATATTTTCAGCAAGAAAATGGATTATCAGAGGATTTAGTTTTAGCTAATTTCGCAAAGATTTCCATATGTGATATTTGTCAATAGCTGGAGGTCAACAATGATAGTAGAGAAAACAAGAAATAAAGGATATAACCATAAAGGAAAGTGTTAGAAGACTAACTAAAATATAGAAGTGTAACATGTACCCGTACAAAACAACGGTGTACGGCATGTAAAAAGTCTAAACGGATCCGGTTGCTCAGTAGAATAGGAGTGGGTCGTAGCCTGAAGCAAAATGGGGCTCGATTGTGATAATCAAAATCAATTGTACCTTGAGAAGTATGGGGATATATTCTAGTTATTTTAAAACGTTATATGGTCCGCTGAACGCCGATTATGGACTTGGAGGTCGCACCAGGGCAACCTACTTGACGATGGGAAAGATAGGTACGGTACTTGGCTTCGCGATCTGTACTCTACCTTTACAAAATTAAATCATATAGTAAATTTAAGAACTATGTTACCGTCAATTTTCGCTTTACTGTATTCTCGATATTTTGTTACCATTAATTTTCGCTTTACTGTATGTTCGATATTTTTCGACATCTTGTTCCGGCATTCGATCGAATAAGGTCGTGGAAGTTTTTGGCGCTGTTCGAGGTCGCAATTTTGGAGAAGGTGCTTATTGTTGTCTAGGCACTTCTCACCCTTTAGTTAGGGGATTTGTACGCGTCTCGACATTCCTCCGTATGTAAAGCTGGAGATGCTGCCAGGTGCAGACTTTTTTTGACGTCAAAACTTCCCGAGCATAACATTTGGGGAATTTAGTTTTTCCACCACGTACTGGGCCCCAACTACGTTTCGAATATCACGTACTGGACCCCAAATACATTTCGATCACCACGTGATGGGTCTCCAATAAAACTTCGGAAACCCCGACTTGCGGCCCGTTGCGATCTGCGATAGCGTATCTCGGCGCGCTTACTTGACGAGCTACCGTCCTTCCTGGTTCGGTCATCAAGTCTACAGAAGCCCATTCCTGCGATGCTCTTCGCGCTAAGACAGCTTCGAATCAGCCTAAGGTAACCTTGCTGCTCTATTAATTTGTGCTTCTGTTGGCCGGCAATCGAGCCTGGCTGTACGCGTGTGTACGGCTCAATCGACGAAGGACTGCCCAAAAGTATTTTGCTTCCAAATTGAGATTAGCGCGATATACCAGCGCGAGATATTTAGATCATGGTCTGAACGCATCACTTTGATTGTGAATTTTAATTTGTAAAGTAAGAGGCTTCCCCTCGCCGTAGTTCCACTTTAACTACGGATTGTGCTAATTTAATTGTTACATGTACCACGTTATAGAAATTCCTGAGGCGGTTGCCCGCTTGTAATTTACAATTTTATATTAACGTCACTCTCCGGGAGCCTGCAGGAATTTCCATTATTTTTATGATTTGGTGTTTTAATTGGCCACCCCATTCTGTAAACAAGGATCCTTGGGGCATTTATATGCATATACATCGGCCCTAAACTTTTACTTATATGTATTCTATGTGTGTGCCGGGCTTTACAAGTGAATAAAACGAATTTGTCATTTGATTACACCTGATTGTTTGACTTCAGTTTTGCGCCGTTTTATTAATTTCTCAGTGTTTTAATTTAGCTGGAGCGTAATCTAGCAATCGCTTAATCAGGGGTTAAGGCTCAATTTTTGTTATCTAAATTGGTGGCGCCCTCATCTAATGAACCCACGGCCGTCTTCGGCTGCAGCTGATCGGCGACCCCTAATTAGCGATTGGTAGTGACTCGCCTAGGCTTTGGCTGAGTGAGGCAATTTGGTGCTTTGAATGCTGCTTCGATTCGTTGAGCAATTAACGTAAGTATTATTCTACCACCCCTTTTTTTGTGCTTATAAGGGATAACAACTATATTAAAATAACATTCATGAGAATACATTTAAGCGGGTCGACATTGCATATGTGACTCTAATCAAAAAGAGTAACCAAACAAATTCCTAAGAATTCTACCTGCTTCTCTTGAAGCATGGACAACGGCAGTTCAAAGATTCTTTTACGACTTCGTCGGCGCCAAGTATTAGTTTACAGGCTAGTTGCGAAACAATAGATAGAGGAACGATACAGGGTGTTTGTTTGAGTGAATCCGACCGAAGGCCGATATTAATTTCCTCGATCCTCCATAACAGGGCTATCCGGCAATTATCGTAAATTTACCAAGCAGCCACGGTAGAGAGCTTCATGAGCGGCTATATTCACAGAACGAATAACACACCACACGCAAACTTTATGCTCAATTAGATCTCACCAACTACTAATCTGTTGCCTGCGTCTGAACTTGGCCTTCTCCTGATTTATGCGCACCAAATACAATGGCAGCGACAATTTTCAAACGAACCTAACAAATCAAAAGTACAATACAATCTACAGCAAAAGCATGGATGTCTTAGCAACGTCTGTAGTCGAAGCACTAAGAATAGATACAGTGTAGAATATCTACAACAGAAAGAGTTTCCAACAAGGAAATAAAACAGTGTTAATCGGTGTAAAAAAAACATCGCATCTAGTGTAAAAAGGCAATGACATGAACATATTAGGGGTGTGGGAAAAATAAACCCAGAGACAGTGGAATACCTACCTTCAGAGAACAGAAAGTACAGAAAAAAAACAATACGTAAATAAATTTGCAAGACAAAATCTAGTAAGACAGAGGATAACGCAGGAGAAGTCTAGAGAGTGGATAACGTCAACCTACCAGTAGTACATTTATTTATCTAAGAATCAGGGTAGCCTCGTTTTCTGAAAGCGTTTACATAATCCGTTAATTACTGTTAATTATAATATAGCCAGGTATTTATGGTTTCCGAGACTGGAAAGTAAAAAGGTTGTGAACGAATGAAATAATTTAGCAAAAATTGCGTAATTTGACATTATTGTGGCATCTACTTTGGTATGCTAATACATTCCATATATTTCCTTCTTATTCCGTTTAACACACTTCTCGTCAGTTTTCTTTTCTCTTACTTATACTTCTTATTATCATTCTTTCGTACATTTCCTTTTGACTTTATGTTTAGGATGCATGTTTCGCATCCATATAATGCTGTTGATCTTAATATCGTTTTATAAATCCTGAATTTTGTATTTCTCAATAAATATTAGATGGCTTATTACAACTGAATTTTCGTTTCCCTTTATTAATCTTATCCTGATCTTTTTATCTTCTTCACTGCTATTTGATATTAATGTTCCTAAATAAACAAGCTCTTCAATTTCTTCAAATGCCATATTCCTCATCTATGTCTTGTCCTTTCTACTCCTACTTTAATCAGCTTTCTTGTATTTTGATCCATTTGCAATCCTATGCTGTAAACCATCTTCACCATTCTTCTCGTAGTTTCTGTTAGTTCTTTCTTGCTTGCTATTAAAGGTGCGTCAACTGCATGCCTTATCCCTTAATAGCTTTTGTACACTATGAGTCCTTATCTATTCAACTAGCTATAAGTATCTCATTACTAGAGTAAATTGTATGGTTGAGAGATAATTCACTTGCCAGAGTCCTGTTCTGATTTGAAATTTCTCCGGTAATCCTTTAACTTTAACATTGCTTATAGTCTGTTACTTTTAAAAAGCGCCTCTTTAAACTTTGCAGACCTGTGCACGCACTTTAAGTTATTCCGGCGTCCGTAGTACAAATTTTGAACTTCGCGCGCTCCCCGCCCGATTGAATATTGACCTTATCGATACGAGAAGCGACATGAACTGGCTTTTGTTCACGGCGTCTTTTCTTTCCTTTTAAATTGTTCAGTGGTTTTGCAGACATGCAGTTTATGGTTGGTGGAATTTGCCCTCGCTGAAGCTCGCGGCTTATGCAACCCTTTTGATTTACCGAGAAATTTCTTCTCATGTAAATTCTGGCGGATTAAAGTGCTTTGCTGATCCACTTCTTCACGTTTCCCAAAACTAATTTGAACCACATGTGCTCTCGTTATTCGCTGTTCTTACCTTGAGGGCGTCGACCTTCATCTGATATGGGCCTTGTAAAACACCTGCCAGTGCGGACCTTCGTATGAGCTGTTTGGGGCTTTACACACGATTCTGTGCCAACTAGGTGATTTTCATAGTGGGCAGAATGGGGCTGATAAAGGAATTAAGTCACATTTTTTATTTTTCTTTAATGTAAAATTATTTAATATTGTGGACAGAGATTCTATGCTGAGTGTCTTACTCGATTGCTACGGTACCTGCCGAATTCCGTCAGAACTTCAGAGGCTTTATTTGGAACTCTGGCCGTTATCTACAGTTTGCTTCACGAGCTTCATGTCTGAACCCACTCAATACTTTTCCAGTCACGGAGCAAACACCCTTTTAAACTGTTGTAAAGTATATTTGTATCTTTTCTTTTGTTTTATACGCAAATTTTCTCGCAAGCCGAGTTTGAATTGTGAGGTGCACCTTAAATTTTGGCCTAGACTTATTACTCTACATTTCCCTATGTTTAACGAATAATCATCTGTACTTTGTACGATATAATACTGAATTTGTGATTATTATACTGTGATACTAGCATTGCGGGTTTGTTATTGTTACTGCTACCTGTGCTTGTCTTGACCTTTTGTTTCAGAATATATATGCCACTGAAGTTTACGAATTCTCTATGATACCTGGATGCACTTGTCGTTAATGAAAAAATTCGTTGGAGTTCATTTTGATTTTTTGATTATTAGTTAGTACTTAAAGAATTGCACACCGTCTCCCTGAAATAGTCCGGCTGGCAATTTTATATGCGTAGTCATTGACATCATACTTTCGAGAGATTTAGCTGACGAATTGCTTAATCCAGCAAATGATTCCCAGTAGTGCCAATAATTTGGGTAGTATATCACATTTTTTCATTACTTTCACTGCAGTTCCTTTAAAGCACAGATCACACGATCATTTTGTTACATCAAATTTGTTTGTCCAACACGTTCCGTGTCGTAATGAGACAATGATCGGTTTATATTATCAAACTAGGTGGTCACACCATCAAATTGCTGTATGCAATTGTTTGAATCAGCTGTTAGTAATGAGGTTATGGTCTGTCTTCAGGACGCGAGTTGTTAATTGTTCACTCGTATTTCTGTAAAAAAAAATTGAAGAACAAGTCATCAACTTTTCGTTAGTAAGTTTAGGTCTAGCGTTGTATAATAAGAAACGGCGAAAATTTAGAAAGGTATGGGCCTGTAAGTAGATACAATGGCGCGATCAAGAACAATGGATGTTATCAAAAGCATACAAAAAATTTAAATTAAAAGATGGTGATAGCTATTTTTATAAAACTTATAAACAGTCACAAATACAATGTCAAAAACCGACACACTGCGCAGAATCGCATCAAACAGTTGTATGGAAATTAAAGCACGTTCAATTTTTAGAGATATTTGACAAACACGATTTATGACGTCACAAATACGTCGTCATTGCTGTTTAACAAACAATTTTGATGCATACAAAATGACCGTGTACGGCTATATTGAAGTATGGTTTTGTATCTGCGATGTATTTTATATTAACTAATGCTATTCTTTTTTTCCTAGATTTTTGCGTTTTTTTTACTTTTCTATGGTGTCATCATTTCTCGGCAGGTCCTGCACTGTATTTCATTCCTCTATTTCGCAATCTTGATCTTCATCAGTCTCGTCCTCTACTTCAGTCAACATTTCGTGGAAACATTCTCTCCATTTTTCTCTTATTTTGTTCTTTTTATCTATCAAATTTCTATACTTATCCTTAACAGACGCATATTGTTTTTAACCTCCCTGTTGAACTCTCCTACTTTCTTTCTTTTACACTAATTTTCTACTTCTTTTACCTTCTGCTTTGTGTTCGCTTTCGTCTTTTGTCTATAGATCTTCTTTGTTCTCTATATGCTTCTTCATCATCTCGTCTTGTTTGTAGTGCTTTAATCATCACGCTATTCCTTTCCTAAACTTATTTAAACAGTTTTAGACATAATACTGCTTTATGTACACCACAGCTTAATAGCTTTTTAGTTTTTTTACAAAAAGCTTATTGAATTATGATCCCGTTTTAACTTTTTTTTTTTTAATTAAATGTTTAGGATATTTTGTATGCCCGACATCGCACGGTATAAGGGTTCCAGATTAAGTAAGTTTTATGTTATATTGTGTTTTTATTGAACAATTTTATCGTAGATGCCGCAACAAATAAAATATTTAATTATAAACATTTAAAAAATATATAGTGATTTATAACCAATGTAAAAACTGAATATACTTCATTCACTACATCTGTGATGACCAGGCTTTGCCTGTGAATTTTTTAAAGGTGTAAGGCAAAGTTCAAACAACGGTAATTACCAAAGTCGAAGCAAAATTGAGCAGTTCATCGTTCTCCATTAATCATGTGAATTAAAGTTGTTGAAAATAATATAACTAATCCCTGCAGTCCAACAAAATGCCACCAATGATTTTTCCATAACTGAAATACTTTTCCCAAATTATGAAATGGCAATGTCATTTTAACATTAGTAAGTTTTTTAACGCGAAATATTCGGTACAGTGGTAAAAAAATCATATGCAAGATCTGCTTAGAATCACAAATGGAGTAAATGGAGTATAACGTTGATCCCATTTACTGATCTTTTTTCTTCTCATATGTCTACAGCGTTGGTGATTTAATTACTAAATAGAAAAATAACCAGCTACCCATAGTTTGCGAGTTAGTTGTTGTCAACCTTTATACATAAGTATTATAAGTATGCGCAGTTTTATGAAAGACATTTTTATCTATTCGATTTCTTAAAATCTTACTTCGATACCGTTGGACTTCGTTCTGTTTAATACACGTTATTACACAGTCGCTGGATCCGTACTTTAAGCCATCAGACTTTTGGGGACTATAGTACTTGTTTAGAATATCACTGAAAAAAATGTGAAATGTAAACTCAGCATATTAAACTCGCCTTCCTTTTATAGCACACGCTTTGTACGGTACGAGCAAAAACAGGCATGTTCGTTTATTCACCATAGCCCCTGATTACATTACCCACAATTTTATAGATTAAGCCTATTATTTCCACTGAAACCAATCCCTAGCCTATCTCGGTCCTGCTTGTCCCAACATTAGCGATAAAAGCTTAGCTGCCAATCCGACCCAATTTGAAATTCAGCGCCCCCGGCAGCCGAGAGTTTTTAAACCAGACATTTCATGTTACATATTATTTGCAGTGCCCGATTTCGTGACAACAGGAGCATATTCAACACGCCCAATCCGCGATTGATGAACGTGTCTCTTCTGAGGGACAGCAAAATCCTGCACCAGGAAAGACGGGGCTCTCGAGGCAGCGTCCGTGATCGGGCCCCCAGTAGGCAGCCCAGCATGGCATCCCTTCGACCACACTCTCCGAACTCACAAGGTACTCCAACATTATTACAAGTAATCGTTGTTGATTAGCACTACATTTCTTAGCAAAATCACGTTCCCACATTTTATATAAGAACTTTCGTTATGTAACAAAAAATCTGAAATTGAGGTTTTTCATATATATGACGTTTCTCAAAGGGTGGGAAAAATTGTGGACGCGTTCTGCACATTATAATAAACATCGAGGTTTGCCAAATGATTGAACGAGCGAATAATAATTTGACCTATCCTGTTCAGTGCTGCATCTGAGCTAATTGCGGCCATTTTGTTTATCTTTTATACACAGAAAGTAAAACCAGCCTTTCTAAAACCAACTAATTTATTTCACAAAAAATAGTTCAAGTAGGTTCCCGAATAGGAAAGTGACTTCTCCAAATACATATATATTTCAACAGCTAAGCTGAAATAATCTGAGGAAATTCATATCTGGAAAAGATATTAAGTTGTGGTAAGGGTTTTTAACGTTGATAGATTTTTTTACCAATCCTCGAGGAAACTTTTTCTACCCTCTGTGTCTATGTTACGTTCAACTACCAAAATTGACTGCAGTTCAAAGTTTCGTGTCATCGTTGTTTGAAATCAGCGGGTTCTGGGATTCTCAAAAAGCGAAATATTTTTAGTAGCTGCCTAATTAAATACGCATGACCCGTCCTGTAACGCTGTAACACGTTAGAGAAAGTGGTAAATCACCCCATTGTCATAGGGAGCATGATATTGTGGGTTCTGACCTGTTAACAAATCAGCATGCGTTGGAAAATTTATTTAAAGAATAATAAAAGACCTTGATCAATGTTGGGTACTTAGATCAAAGCGAGATTTTCTGTTTGTTTTAACTGACTGGAATTTGTACTATCATTTTCACTAATCGTACAGTTTTTCCTTATACAAAGGTTGCTAAAGGTTTTTTGGCGAAACCACTGACTTTCCTCAGTATACTAAATTTTGTATCCAATATTTGTTTTACACTTGAAATAGTCCTCACTGGTATGCTTTCCCAGGTTTCGTTACCTATCAGCGATTTATTTTCATGAGTTATCACTTTTCCCTATGTATTTCTTTTTTATTTTTGCAATGCTTGGTCAATTGTTTGAGAGTCAGTAGTAAATTCTTTAGTTAAATAGGTTAGATAATTTTTAAAATCTTTAGGTTTGTGATTTCTCTATGAGTTTGTTGTGATCGCTGGCAAGCCACCTTCGGTTGCATTTTCTTGTTTCATTGCTTTGTTCAATTCTGAGATACCTTCAGCTGTTTGTTTTGCATCTACTACGAGTTGAAACTTTTTGCACGGGAAAGTGATAACTGCCATTGTCCAAGGACGTTACGTCAGTGAAAGGGTTTGTGGCGCCTACGCTTGTCTGCCCGTATATTCCGGAATCCCTTGGTCCTCAAATAGGCCAACGGCCACTATATCTTCAAGAGTTTTACTACCTCAACCTCCATAAGGTAATTGTCCGCGAGCCGAGGTTCCCTACCGTGTTTATTCGGCGTTCGGCGCCCTTGCGGATCTGCAAAGGCGCATTAGTTTGTCGTTGCTAGTTGAGCGTACTGACACTGCATCAGCGTTTCTTGTCCGTCACTTGCAACAATTCAGGGTGATTGTCACTCACTCGCGCTAAGCGTGCTTTCCAAGCGAGTCACCTGCTGTCAAAAAACGGTCAGCATATTCATCGGAAGTTTTCCTTGCAGCATCTATTACGTTGCACTTTTCAGCCTTCCATGCGAGTTATAGATTGCTGCTACACGTGGCAATGTATGTCAGCTACACTTCTAGCACGCTTCACAATGGTTCCATTGGTTCTTTCGGCAAGGTCATTCTGTTTTGAAGTTATGGAACACTAACTGATTTCTTATACGAGATTATTTACCAAATCTCCTAATTCAAAATTCACGTATTCTTTACCATTGTCGGTATGAATAAGTTTAATTCTATTTTTAGCATGGTTAACTACCATAACTCTACGTTCTTTATACTTCTTCGTTGCTTTAGCTTTCGACTTCAAGAAGTACACTGCAACTCTTGGAGAGTAGTCGTCTATATGTCTATAAATGTTATAGATATATATATATATAAAAGTAGGTACATGGCTCTACTAAATTACGCCTCTGCCACCGAGCCACACAGATCAAAATGAACCAAGTCCATTAACCCATTTGTTGCACTTTTACTTGGTTTAAAAAGTTTGCGGAAATATATCCCTATTTGGTACAAGGATTGACATTGCAATCAGGCATGCTGTAACCATGCACAAGATTATTAAGTACTTGTAAAGAGATGTAATTCTTGTGTTTACATAGGCGTCCGCTGAATTGCATTTTTCCAATCGTTACTAATGGGCACAATAAATTCACTTTTCGCGATAATCAAAAGTTTTTGAACTTCTGATTTAATTTGTTGCAACCCTCCTTTTTAGTTTTAGTTTTCTGGATATGTGTATGTACCTTCTATGCAGTACCAAAGATCTTCGTGCTTAAAAAGACCTTGCAAGGCAAATCTCCATGATGCATAATCGTCCCTATCTGTCAGTTTTTCAAGTAAAATTCCACTGTTTTGTGACATCTTTCGGAACCCCCAGCACACTGGTTTTACGCCCGGCATCCATAAGCTGATGAGGATTAATTAGGCAGATTTGATGAGTAAAACAACAATACTAATTTATGTTGTATAATAACTTTAATTTAAACATTACACCCACCACTTAACCTCACTTTCTTATTAACGTTATATTTCATACACATGAGTATATCACTTAACTAACATTATACATAATTTCCAGTTAGCACACCAACATCCCTCGCCCGCAGACTGAGATTATCGCTAGTTGCTAGAGGTAATTATCATCGAGTGAATACAGTTTAACTTTTCTCACTCAAATGAGTGAGTAAAGCTCTCACTTTACTCGCTGTTGTAGATAACAGTAGTTTACGTAACTCATCCGTAAAGGGCATCTTTACAGGACGCGTAGGTACATTTCAGGCCGATGCCGAAGGCGAGACCTGAAAGACTACAAATGCAATAAATTTCGTTTTGCAATTTGACATTTGACATTTGTCAGTTTTATCCAATTAGTATAATAGTAGACTATTATGGTGGCCACCTTCCTTACCCAGTTGAGTGAAGAAAGTGAGTACTGCTAACACCGGAGTAAGATATAGTACATTGTGTACTAAGAGCGGAAAGATACTTTTGTGCTCGCGCAAATAAATCAAAGCGTGAACTGCAAGCTCTTTACGCTCGCAGCACACTTATTATTTTTTCTACTACAGGTCAAGTAAGCATAAAATTATTGTTTAATACACAACATAATCAATCGCACTGGCATCTATAGCTTTTGTATCTAGTGGCATTACATACATTCTATTGGAGGCACCTACTTATTCATCAAGAAATTTCAACTCCCTCTCTTCAAATGGCAGATCGAAAAACCAACTGTACAAAGCTGTCGTAGTAAATAGTTGTTTACGTATAGAAGGCCGGAAGAGTAAGATTACGCCCGCAGCCAAAATTTGACGCCCGACGGAGAAGGGCCGTTATTTGGCAAAGGACGTAATCTACTTCTGGCCTGAGGTACGTACAAAGTTTTACGCACAACTGCATGAAACAAACACTTAGAATAAATTAAGGTTTTTTTAATGGCAAAAATTGCTACCACAGTTAATGTGGTAAAATAATTTGGGCCAGCAAAGTTACTTTACCGTCCACGTTTTTATTTTACCGCTCGCAAGTTACTTTACCGCCCGCTGGGCGTAAAGTTGTACTTACGGTCAAGGTAACGAAGATGTAAACTTTCATTTTCGGCCCGGTTGTACATAAAATACATTACGCTACCGCAATGGGTTCTCGACGTTTGCAAGTCAGTAAACCACCTGGACCAATATTAATGCAGTAAGGTATAGTCTATCTTTTTACTTTATGATTCAGAACAGGTTTTGCATTTACATTTTTGTAACAGTGTAGATAGTTGGTTACAAAGAAAAAACGCTACTAATGTCAAAAATTTGTTACAACTGTCAAAGTGTTAGGTTATAAGCAGTATTATACTTACAGATGGTTTTATAAAGACCACTAATGTGACATTAACTAATTATTTGTTAAAGTAAACAAAATCAAAATGCGCTTATGACAATTTATTCATTAATAAACACATTTTGCTACGATTTTGTTAATTTTAACAACGAATTAAAATTAATTCAAAATTAAGTATTTTATAAGACTAGCTGTTTAATATATTGTATGTATTTATTATCTATAACCTGTTTTTAATAAGATGTAAAATTATGGAACAGTTGACATTAAATAAGGAATGAATTTATTGTAAGAACGTTTATTTAAACATGATTGGTATCCTACTGTACAGAAACGTCATAAAAGATTATTAGAATATCAGTTTACGTAACAAGTCCGGAAAGAGTATATTTGCAGGACGCGAAAGTCCTGTAAAGAGCATTTCTAGATGAGGTACGTAATTTCTTAGGCACTTGTGTTTCTTTTTAATTTCAATTAAATATTCATACAAGCAAACATTATACAAATAAGCATTGTACCGTTGCGTTGTAAAAATCTAGAGATATTTAGAAATATTGAAAACCAAGTAAAACATGAATTTTTCAAAATAGTTGCGTCAAGAAAACTATTCTGAAATCGTCGTGTAAAGAGGTTCCGACCTAAAACTTGTACAATAATGCATGATTTTCAAGACGGGTGCCTAAAATATTAATATTTGTTTAATTCTTAATACGAGTACCTACATCAAACATTTGAGCAATTCTTTCAACGATTATTGTTTTACTCATATTACCATTGAGGTCTTTTATATTAATTAAAGGTTTTACAGCCTCCTTAGTTTTACTGTTAACACTACTCTTTCGCGGAATTCTATTATGCGTGCGTGATCATTTCCGAAATGTCGACTTGACAATTCCTGCGACCTCTATTTTAACGTTGGGTATATCTTGTAACTAAACTGTTGCACGCTGCTAAAATAATACAAATGCAAAGCCTACCCTTAATCATTAGGAAAGAATAAACTATAGTAGAATAGGTTATTTTTACATTATTGTCGTAAATAATTCGAAGAGTGGTCTGATTGCCGATAATATTTGTAGTTCAAAGTAAGAGTACATGTGACGAAAACGAGCAGAACGCAAGTCCAGATAATCGAAAAACTACAGCTAAGAGGAAGATCTGAACAACACATATTGAATAAATGTTCAGATCACGAACTGTATTCAGCAAGACACTCCAATGAAGAGATGAAATAAATCGAAACAAATATTTTTAAGGTGTAAGAAATTAACTAAGCTTATGCGATTACCTTGACGACTGTAACTATTTGTCTGTGACATTATTTTGTTTGACGAAAATATTGCCGAAGTAGGAAGAAATGAAAGGCGGCTATTGCTTGACTGCATAGAAATGCAAGTATTTCCTTGGTCAACTTATTTTGAACTGGATTGTTCATAAACAAATCAAAAGGGTCGCCATTAGTTTGAATACAGCACTGAACACAACAAGTCAAAGAATTACTCAATCATGTGTTTTGAATTGTTTGGCAACCGTCAATAACTTGTTGCCGAAGAGTTTGCATGTCATTTATTGGAGTCTAGTAGAATACTTACGATGTTTTCAACGGAAATATCGATCGAAGTTAGATCAGAAGCCGGGGCAATCCATTTCTTACAACAGACTTCTTCTAAAAAAAATAGCCTTTTGGAAATATCTTGTATTTTGTTGTAGAAATAGAACATAATATAAAGTCTGGTAGCGTGGTTATCATTGTAGTGAGGAAAACGATACACAAACAGTAAAGCATGTATTATGTTACTTCTGATGTTAATAAGATTTTATTTTGCGATTTCACTTAATCTCATTTTCAGATATGAAATATACAGAGTGATTATAACTGATTGTAGGTCCAGAATGTTTTGGAAATATATAATCCTTTGCAGTTCCATTGTAATCGTTTTATGTGTTGTGTGTTATGCAGCCTTCATACAGCTGTGTACATAGTGCATGCCGCATAGGGATATCATACACACATATAGTAAAGCGACAAAAGCAAGACGACTAAGATCTCCAGCGCACCCTGGACCTACAATCATTTGTAATCACTCGGTATGAAGTTGCGTTCTTGATATAGCATTTATAACCACCATTACTTCCACTCTAATAGCATTTACATGCCATTGGCCAGTTCCTTTGTATACTATAGTTACGTATACCATTTTGTGAAAGTCATCTATACACTGATCAATGACAAATTTCAACTATTTGTATAGGTTATCATGTTCTTAATGATAGGGCTAAAAATAAGAACAATTAGTTTTTATACCCCAATAATAATTCTTTAACAATGCAGCATCAGTGTGTCACCGAAAGTCGTGAACACGGTACGCCAGCTAGCCAGTCACCGTTTGCGTGAGTGGTCGAGTCTTGGTACACGCTGCTGGTAGGGCAATTACTGAGCTGTCACATCACCCCTTGCCAGTAACAGCGTGTTTGGTCAAAACTGAATCGTACTGTAAGCTTCACAGCATGGTCTTGCAAAGCGTCTAACTTGTCGTTACTTTCTAGATTCCACAGCAGTTCTTTGCTGCGGATCTGGTTGATTCAAAAAGTCGTTCTCCACTAGATTGGCTGAAGCAGCAACTTCTGTTTAAAAAATACATTTTGTTGAGCGTTGTACGTCCCTTTAAGTGGTTGGCATATAGCATCGCAGCGTAGAAAAACGTGAGAGCAAGTTGACAAATCTGAGTGAATAAACGCGACCCGTTTGTTACACTATCTGGTTATGAATACAAAGCTTAATGAGTTTTCGAAAGTGTTATTGTTGAGGAAAAAATGTATTCTCCAGGAAGACGCAATGCAAATTGTATAAAGTAGGATTTTGGTTGATTTTTCTGTTTGTTGGCACATTGTTGCAGATTTAATTATTCTACGCCAGCGCTTCACTATACCGTTGCATGTCGAGTCATGGACGGTTCTTCTAGTCCATTTAAGGGCATATAGATTTTTTTCACGTGTTTGAACCTACTGCTTTCATTACCCGTCATACACTTCACTCTAATTAGATGTAGAGTGGCACGTTTTTTAGGATGAGCTAAACTGTGATTGACGTTAAAGATACGCTGCAGTAGTGATTTTGGCACAATAGGTCGGATTCCTCCCGTTGCTTTGTCACACTACAATGACAGATTATCATCTGTGGGGATGTTGGTGTAGTGTTACAGCTCAAAATCATTAATAAAATAAAAACAATGACTTGCTCCAGATAGCTTTCAATCGAAACAGGGACGTTTGAAACACCTGAAATGAATTTGTTTGCTACTTCAAAATAGAAGTACGTCAAGTATTAATTAGGGCGAGGGGGCCACAAACTTTAAATCAAACTCCAGGCCTTAAACGCGTTTGACACTGGCCTCAGTCGCTTACCTTTGCTTTCACCTAATGATTTCACTATAAAAACACATACCGCCTTACAGCAGAATACAAAAAGGCACCCCATAATATTTAAATGCTATAATGAACACACCAAGTTACAAGAAATGTTGGTGCAGTAAGTTATTTCACGATAATACGAAGTAATATAAAGGAGAGAAAAAGCAGTGTCTAGCAGTTTGCTCATCAGATGTACGGTGGTACACGTAGAACACCCGAGAAAAAAGGCGTCATTGCCAGATCAGCGGGAGATGCTCAAAAGTGACGAAAATATGCACCTGGGCGGAGATTCGACAACAAGCGACTGGCAGCGGTGAAAGTTTCAATTACGATGGCAGAAATTTGCAGACGTAAATCGATATTTGGGGCCGGCGGTAAAAAAACTACTATAGAAAATCCCGGAACGCCAAAAAGTTAATTTGCATAGCACAATTTAATAAATACGAATTAAATCGGGTTGCCCTTCGACGAGTACTGTTATGCTTGCAAAAACACCTCAGTCATAAATCACAACAACGTTACCATTTCGACAAGTTTTTGTTTCGACACATCTACACACCTCCGGCAGAATTTGAATGAGCAGACAGTGCCAGTCACGCTAAATATGGCCACCCCACAAGGTACGGCACCATCGCCCCCGTTGGAGCAACGTGCTGGCACCAAAACTTTAACTCGAAATATAATTCCGATGAAACTATGTAAACTTTCTGACTGGCATCGAAAGTCACTCACATAATCTCCTCTTGTGGGTAGCCTAACGGCGAGAAAAACCCCGACAATACAATTTTTGCGGACTGCACCCGTTCTTTCGGCGTTATGTCCCGTTTTCTACTTGCAGGCTGTGTCATGCTTTTAAAGCCTACAGAACCATATAGGCAGGAATGGCTTAGCTCGAAATGAACAAGAACTAACTAATTTCCACATTACATTGCTTCCTTGCTAATTCTTCTGCATCAGCTGTAGCTGGTAGGTTTATTGTGTCCAAGTGGGATAGTACGTCTGCCACTTTGTCATCACTGCCAGCGATCTAAATTATTTCCCTTGTAAGCTGACTAATAAAATCAAGTTGCCACTGTTCTTGCGGCAGCACTGCGTCGTATTTTCTCAACAGAAGAATGTACATTTTTGTGGTTCATTTCAATGACAGCATTTATATTTAAAATCCCGCAATAAAAGTGTTTAATCGCAGCATAACTAGTTGATAGTTTGCGATCTTCAGCACTGTAATATTGCGGTTCCCACTTGCATTTTTGTAGTTGGTCCAAAACAGCATCACATTATCAGATGCTACAGTGCTCGAAAGTGGACCTTTTTCCAACGGGTACGTGAACAAGACCGCTCCTACGAAGTCGCTTTTGCATATTTCAAATACCGGGTGGCCATAAATATCTGATATCACATTACCTTTGGAATCAACACCGCTTTTTTAAAGTGATGAATCCAACTAAACTAAATGTCATTAATGTCATCACAACTAAAATTCCTATCTGTCAAAAATTATTACAGATTGCAATAAGTAATGGAATTAGAACAGGAGATTTTTATAATCGAGTCGTAGGCTAAACTGCAGAATCCGGAGCACATTCCCCTCCTCTTATTGCATGTTTTAATTCCATGGCTACCGGGATCTCAGATATTTATGGCCACCCGGTATTATTTTTCAGCATCCGCATTTGCTGTTTCTATAATGTTTGCTTCGATCAAAAATGTTTTATTCCAAAATGCGACGAAACTTTAATATAGTTACATTATCGGTGGTAACGAGGTTGATCCTGATTAGACGATGGGGAAGATAGGTATTCTACTAGCCTCTGGTAAGCATTTGGATAGATTCACTGCAATGCCGTACTGGTCAAGTCGCTAAAAAGCTTGTCGCAAGTACTCTAGGTGCTATTGCTTATTAAAGGACGCAGTAATGTCATCTTTTTTTAATTTTATTTCTATTTTATTTTATTTCGTACTCAGCCAACAGCCGTTAGGTCAATTATAGGCGTCGCTTACATTTTATGGGGACTTCCAACCCCACTAACGACTGTCATGATGTTATTCTCCTTAGCATAGAATTTCGGCTTAGACCGCGTAGTATTTCTAGATGAACACCCAGCATTCTCTGGCTTAATGTGCCTTGCACCTTGTGAAGTCGAGCAAAAACCCGCGCGATGGACATGCTCTTTGGTGGCTCGTGTTGTTTGAGTATCTTGCGAACGAGGATACTTAGGCAGATTTGGCCGTTTTTGCTGTTTGTGCATCCATATTCACTAACGTTTCGCAAGACCTTGCAGCTTGCATCATCAGAGTGAAAGTCGCACTACGAACCGAAGGTCGGTGTGGAGCTATTTATAGTCCTCTGTGCCAGACGCGCTGAGTGGCGTAACGCTGGTTGGTCATCCGAGTGCAACGTAATCCGCGGGGCGTGGCCGTATGACGCACAGTGGTTGTAATGCTTTAGATCGTGTATCACAGGGGTCCACGTTTTACTAAGCTTAAAGCCATCTTCCCTGTTGATATTATTTGGATGTTTTTCTATTTCTATGGCTTCACGTATCACTCGCGGGAAGTAATGAGGTATTCTGGCAAGTCCTCTGGCATTCTCAAATTCTAGAGTGTGCCCATTTGTAAATGTATGCTCAGCTACGGCTGATTTTGTGATTAAGCCAGAGAATGCTGGGTGTTCATCTAGAAATACTACGCGGTCTAAGCCGAAATTCTATGCTAAGGAGAATAATTTGAGTAACCGCGAAAGCCTCAAACAGTACATGTTATGATGTTATTATGACATCCGTGACCAACTATTTCCGTGGCAGCCGTACCACGAAGCGCCGAGAAAAGCAGCCGTGGAACTCCCATCCACCAGAAAGATCGTTGCTTAACTCTACTGATCGTACGTGGACGCTTGTTCAAGCTGCACCACCCGGGACCTTCACTATAGAAACAACATAAATTTACTCCTCGTAGAGCATAAAAGTATCTGGGTAGCAGTACGAAGACCAAACTTCTAGAGGAAATTCAAAGGGGCTAAATGAAGTAATTACAGCGGGTTTTTAATGTTCTCTTCAACGATTGGGTTCTGATAGTATACGCACATACAACCTAGAAGAGTTTTTCTTACCATTGAATTTGCAAAAACTAGCATGCACTAGAGTTCTTCTTTTGCTGGTTTCAATTTTTCGGATGGGGTTGCAGCAGAAAGCTACAATTAAATGGCAAAAGGAGACCACGAGTCAAGGGTGCCAACTTGTTACAGTCGAAAACTGTACTTAGAATAACCCATAACAGTAATTTATCCAGCTAGCTTAACAGTCGAAACAAGGGCGATTTGACTTAACTGAGATGTGCTTCTTTGCGACTTCAAAATAAGGGCATGTGAGAATGCGATTTATGTCAAGTACCACAACGTCTCTAACCTTAAAAAACATCAACATCGCAAGAAGATGGTAAAATGGACGTCAGTTAACTTACCTTTGTCTGCAGCTATTGTTTTTGCTATGAAAACACCTTCTGCCTATCTACATTACAACATAATAACACAAAATACCATTTAATGCGCTATAATGGACACACCAGATTACAGGAAGTTGTTGTTCATTAATAACGAGGCCAATTTTACCTATGTGACGCCATGTAAATACAAGCTATGGAGTGATTTAATACTTAAATAGAGCAGTACAAACATACGGTAAATAGGCGAACATAAACCCGAAATAAAAGCCCTGTCCAACAGGCGTTTACCAGGTGTACGATACATATGGAACAGCCAAGAGGCCTAGGTAGCGAGAAGATACTGGGGGCGACGTTGGACTTTAACCAACTTACTCGTACGTAATATCGATCTTTTTAGGACGACGATAAAGACAGTCCAGTAAGAAACGCTGACCCCAAGTGTTGTTTATATGCATAGCAAAACTGACCAATCCGAATAAATCGAGCACCTTATGGCCACTAACAAAACGTTATACTGTTAAATACTACATTCGCGAGATCACATCAGCATAACGCGCCACGATCCTCAATTCGGGGTAACTTCGCCATAGCGAGCCCAGATGCACCGGTCAACAGGTAGAACTGTCACTCAGGGAGTGTCACTTTGCCTCCGTGGTCAAAGTTTAACTGCGCAGCCAAGGGCAGTTAAATGCAGCTGCAGCCTGAATTATCTCCGCTTGCGCGAGACGAAACGACGTAGGAAACCTCGTGACAAACGTCGGCATTTTTGACTGGACAGAACTAAGTTCAACCACGGCAACTGTCGGGCGCAAGGAAATTTGCCACGGATTCTGTATTTGAAAATTTATATAACAATGGCAGGCGACAAACTTATTCGGATGGGGTCCTTTTGTATCAGTGTGGTGCACAACAGAAATTGGTTTAAAATTATTGTCTTTCATTTTGCTGTTATTATCGTAATTTTGTCATTCATACCAAATTATTTATTTTTTATTTTGCGGGAAAAATGCTAAATCAAGTGTAAATAACAAACATTCTATTAATTCCAGTACCGTCTGAATTTATTTTTGTGTACCGTTTTGCCGTAATATAATTTCCATTTTTTAAACTTATAAATTCTATTTCTAAATTCCAATCGTTACAATAATGTGCTTGCTTAATAACGTTTTCTCAGAGAACCAGGATCTTCTCCAACTTCTTCAAAGGAAAATATTATTTTCCAACATGCTTTTGTGTTCAAGAATGTTAGGATAAATTCGAAACCTTTTCATTTTAGCATAGGCAATCCACTTAACACTGTTGGCACAACCTAAATCTGGAAGTAGCAGTATTACATGTTATAGGAATATTTTCCTTTAAGAGCACATGTTTAAATACCCACATGTTGTAAGGAAAAAGAGAAAGGGTTACACAGTTCCCGCGCAATAAAACCATTTTGAAATCACTTTTTTATGTTTTAAATTCAGATTTATCAGCTTGCTATTTAGTGTCTTTAATCTTTTCCACCTAGATATTATGCACTAACTACTGTATGTGCATTTTTTTATGATTAAGTTATTAATATGAACTGTTTTTCGCTGTTTCTTTTCAAATACAATAGCAATTCTTTTTAAGCTGTGTAATTACTTCTTTTCTCTATTAGATATCTAAGGTAGCGTTTCTTATTATTTTTAGTATTACGAATTTCTACATGCCGGAGTTTCGTAAACTTCACTTGAACAAACATTTAATCGTTTTCAATTAATGCTTCTGAAATTCCTAAAATGGCTATAAGATATTTCAACGTGTATCTTCAAGCAGAATATGTTCTTCTTTTTCTTCTTTTCCTTCATCAGATCTATTGCTCCTATAAGGTACAGTGCTAGCTTAAGTTTTTTAATTTTCATATTCGAGCATCTCCCAATTGTATATTTTACATACCTATTAGGGCATTTAATACATTACTTACACCAGTTTCACTTCTTGTTACTTAAATTTAATATCTACATAAGTTACGCAAGTAATAATCGATTACTTTTAATAAACCATTTAAAACTGGTGCTGCAAAAGTTTTTCGCAGGAAATTGGTATTGTATTACCTAGTGCAAAATATGAAAATGTCCTTATGCCGCTTGAGCGAAATTTTAAACTCTGTAGAAAATATCAGCTTTTTTATTTCTGTTTTTGAGCGCATTGGAAACAAAATTGTTGCATGGACAATCCCAATCATAACTGCAAATATGCCTAAATATTACATGCTAATAAAATATTACATTCGCCTTCGACGAAAGGAGGATAAAAAATTAAATGCTGTTAAAAAAATGGTTATATAACAATGGTTAAGCTTCATTAGATTGCAAGATTAACGTTTTATTTCCAATCTTTGCATGGTCTTTTTATAATTATTCTCTTAAGTGTTAGGTACTGCAAGCCAATGTAGAAATACCCTTTCAAAGTGACAGAAAACTTCAATGCAGAACCATCTAGTCACTTAAAGACCAAGAAGTTATTAACATTTTTATATCAATTGTTGTTGCACAAACTACTTATGTAACACCCCTTTAACCAAAAATGCAAAATTGTTAGTTGGATTGTTTTTCTAACATACTGTATCATCTTTAAAACTGGAAGGTTCTCTTCAACTGTATGTATATATTTGCTTGATCAAATAAAAACAACTCATAGAAATCGCCATGATGTAGCAATGATAGTTTTAAATAGTGCAAACATGAAGCCACATTTACCAAACTAAAGTTGTGTTTTGTTTGATCAAAGTGTTGCCTGTTGTAGTATAGAATTAGCTCACGATCACAATTCTGCACAGTACAAGCAAATCACGTTTACCCTACGACAGGGCGTTTATTTCTAGGCTCAAGAGGCAGCAGTAACGCGTCAGCTGGCTCAGTTCGCTCAAACAAAAGTCCCCCAACAGGACAAGCCGCTTCTGGAAGCGCAGCCACCACCCCCATGTTGGAAAGCGTCACCGTAGAAGTGCGAGACCCATAAATCCATGCTACGTATTTACAAGCTTTATAAGAAATTGAGAAATTATTAGAAATATTATAATTATACTTAAACAATGTTCAAGGAAATAGCAGCGGCAGCAATAGGAGTGATTATATGTTGGACGTGTTACTGTCATCTATTTCTTTGAACATAAAGGTTGATATGAAATGCATGAAAATAGGAAATTGCTGAATTTTCTGTATTCTACAATCTAATTCTTACCTTACAAAAGTGATGTAGGGGACCATGACTCTATTGTCCAACCATCACAAGTTGAAACTTGCGTAGACCTTCTAAGCTTGATATTAAGCTAAGTCTGTGTAATATAATATACATATACACTTACTATGTTTAACTATTTATATAATTAAACGCAAATTCTAATAATTGTGTTTGGACCATTGAGATATCTGCACATTGATTTGAATTAAGTACAATTAGCACACATATTTTACTCAACAGTAAGCTGATTAGCTGTTTATCAATTAGCTTAGCTTACATTGTTTGATTAATATACTTAATATGAACATAAATATCTTAATATTTTCAGATAAACTATCGTAAACTTAATTTCTTAAATTAAGTTTGGTGGTTCAAAAAATACTGGGAATTTTTTGTGATACTACCAAGCTGTGATTGTAAGTAGCTTCTCTATCCTAGTGGGGCTGAGAAAAGCAGAAAGTAGTGGGAAAACTTTTTGCCTTTCGCAGCCCATCATCTTATCATCGAAACTTTGCATTAGTGTTACGGACATTCAGATTCACGTGAGATATATAGTATAGATAAACGACACATTTATTGCTAGAGTAAGAAGTAAATAATGTTACTAAACCGTTTCGGGTGCACGTTCAGAACTTCTATTCTTAGTCACTCTGTAAAATAAGAACTGTTAATTCAAAGTTTATCTAGATGATGCAAAGCTTAGCGATCTGCTTGCTTGTATCAGAATGTAACGAGACCATAGCTGAAGCAATCAAACATTTCTATCATGACTTTATCGCGTTATATTATATGATATACTCTATATATTTAGCTTAGCTCTTTGTACTATTGTACTGTATATTGTACGAATATTTTCACATATTATACTGTATCTTGTACTTGCCAATACTTTTAATAAATTATTAGGAAACTCTAATTGTGTAATTATTTTATACTTATATCTTTTTTAATTGTAATTGTATTTATAGCCTCTTTCAGATTCCAGTATTATTAGTCTATAGTCGCTCTCATTCGGTTTCCTCACTACCATTATGTTATTTATGTACTTTTTACTATTGACTACTGGTCGGCCTCTTCTTTTTTCTCGTGGTGACCACCTCATATTTTTTGGACCACAGCTCTTCGTTGATACTTTCCACGGGGTGTACTATCTTAAACATCTCTTTGTAACTGATGTTTTACCTTCATCCTCTGCTACATTATTTCCATTCTTATTCGATCTTTATGCTGGAGATTTTGTTGGCCACATTTCTTCTCCGTACGTTCTCTGATGCCGTTACAAATTTCTATGTTTGTCTCTTTGTGAGTTGTTGATTCAAAATTATCTCATAAAACTGTGTGATTGTCCTGTAATTTCATTTTTCCAACATCCAGCTCCACTTATGCCGTATTTAAAATTACTGTTCCTGTATATTTAAATTCTGTGCAAACCACTAACACCCATGTAGATCGTGTTTTCTTCTTGAGAAAAGATGACCTAATTATCATGTATAAGAATGTCCATTTCCCGAATTTTCTTTATCCATGCAGGGTAGGGTAGGGCTTGTTCAGTCTCAACGACTTTCAGCTAAATTTACAGAATGTTATCAACAACTGATAATAACTAGTAAAAGTTTCTCCATATCCATCTCATCACATGAAAAAGTTACTTCTAATGTGATTCGCGCTGGATAGGACAAACGAATTCTCCAGTCACGGTTTTCACAGTAACTATACAAACCACATTGTCTTTACCAAAATAAACAGCTTTGCCAGGGGCGAATCCATCGCTTAGCAATCATCACACCCCAACAGAACATCTCCCACTTTGAAATCACACAGGTTCGGTTTTCCATAATCAGAATGAAATCATCTACTTACATATTCACTCCGAAACATTTGTTTTGGATCATAGCTGAGACACTGACAACAAGCAATTTCCTGTGTTACGTTTTTTTTCTGCAATTTATCCAAATCCAGCTTCCTCACCGTTCTAAATTCCTCAAAGAACATGAACGGCGACAAATGAACTAGGTCTGAGCCATTACGCAAAATCAGCATAACTTCTTCATAATGTAAGGAAATCCGACACGTTTCAACCTCAACTATTGCCTAATAATATGAACCATTCGCTCATACTGTCCCCCGCACCTTGATTCAGTCGGTGGATTAAATATCCATTCAATTTTCAAAACTGAAGCCTACAACTTTTCTTTTCCAATCCAGATTCTTCAAATCATTATCGACTTCAGGAAAATGTATATTAGCACTCTAAACTACGCTGGGGCGTCCTTTCGTGGAAATGATCCAAGTGTATTCTTATCCTTCAACTGCAGGGGTTCAACCAGGTCAACTCCAATAATCTCAAGACACCGAGATCTCTTGAATTCGATTTTCAGGTAGGAATGTTGCGACTGAGTTAATTTTCTTCGATTAGAATCTTTAACACTTTACAAATTTTTAAATTATCCTATAAATTGTCTCCCTCAAAATTCAGAATCTTTCTCGTAGATGCTCAAATCTCACGATTGATCAACCAAACCATAACCGAAAGGGAGCAGAATTGGATTTTAGAAATCCTCTTCATATATTCGTCTGGAACTATTTCCTTCTACTTACATCAGTCCATCACCATATTTGTAAATTCCAAGAGAATCTAAGTGATTCCTGTATCCTGCGCTAAAACATTCAGCTTGGACAATCTTACAGATTAATTGCTCAGCATTTTCAACTTCTTTTGCCGACAATCGGGACTTCGCACGGAATTCGGAGAGTTTCCAAATAATTTAATAAATATGTCAAATATCAATAGCATTTCCATCTGTGCTAACTAAAGACGAGAGCACTCCTAGTTGCTTTTCCTTAGTTACCTCTCCTCACTTACATTGACTTTTAAAATTGACCAGTGGGAGTGGGTCCTTTCTTTTCAACCAGCTGAGAGCCTCTCACATCTCCATTATAACAACGAGTTTGCACTGCAGCCTCTGCAGAAAAGATTATTCTCCGTGAATACATGTCACCAAGATGCACGATTTGACAAATGACGGATTTTAATTACAGGACCCTACGACAGCCCTATATTCCAACCCGCGTTTTCTTAAATGGACACAAAGTTGCTGGAAAAGTTATGTTAAGGGGATCAAAAACCTTATTAACCGAGGATAGAATATTCCGCTTTGTTACTACTTCCGTGCAATCGCCAATCTTTTCAAGTCGCAGTATAACACATCTTCACATCTATCCCACAAAAGACCATGGACCGATATGAAATCAAGCACTACAGAATTTTTTCAGACAGTTGTCAAATGAGGAAATATTTTGTTGTCGGCTGACCTTTGAATACACCCCGATGTGGTAAATAGTGACAAAAATTATCTACTTCCTCCTCAGAAATATCTTGTATAATGCCTAACTCCAATTATCGAATACTGCTTGGTAGTCACCGAATTTCACGATTTGTTCAATTTTTTAATTGCAGAGATTACTCTCTTCTCTGTCACGACCTTTTGCCATTCATAATCAGATAACCTTCCATCCAAGAAAAGTTGACTTCATAGCTCCGTTTTTCATTAATTTTCAGTCTTTAGAAAACGATTCAATGCAGATAATTCAATTATTTTCTTTGAATTACTTTCTGCTGGCTGCATAATTCCTACAGAATCAAGTCTCCAAATTGGTGAGATTGGTTGGTCTTATATCAGCATAAAAATTGGCATCAATCCATTACTGCAACTCCAGAAACTTTGACCATAACGCTTCACCCCAGCCCTGTCTTCACTACAACTAGTCCTGACGAGCTGATGTATTCTTCCAGTTATCACTTTTACTTCGACATCCGACCGGATAAGCACTTCAATTTCTGGGTGACTTTAACTAACATCTGAAATCCATATCCTTTTCTCCCGTAACTCGTGAAACCATGACCCATGCTTCACTTCTTTTAAAAATGTCATCACTGTTTGGTATAACGGGTTGTTCTTACAGCAGTAGTAACCAGTAACACTGTCCAACGAAATCATACACCAGTGATGTTCAGTCTTCCTAAGTAGACAACTCCAAATATTTTATGCACCAGAGCCTCCTTTCTTGCTGACGAATATACCATCTTCACTGCTGACTTCTTTAAGTTAACGCAGATAACCACATGGTAATGACGACCACTTGATATTACTCTTGCAACACTTACATCGATGGCCAAATTCTAAACACGAGCAACGACTGCTCATACCAAAGACAGACTATTTCCTTCAAATTCGTTTTCTAAGTTCAGTAACAATCTATACTTTTGTGGGACTTGAAATCGCAAAATGTAATATTTGATTTCTTGTCCGCACAATCACCACCAGAAAATAAATCAGTCGCAGTAGGTAGCGGCTGGTTCGATTTCTTTTTATTACTTCCTTTTACAATAAAGAAAGTATTGGATACACCCCAACAATTCGAAATTGATTTTTCAACAGATCTCCTGAAGCAAAAAACATGTACCGAAAGTAGGTGTTTACTCTTGTGGTTCTGCAGTTTTTTTTCGATTTTTTCAAAAACGGCTATAACGATTTTTTTCAAACTTTACATTTTTATTAAATTCTTAATGTGTATCATAATTATGCTTGTAGCACACTTTAATGTACGCTCGTTAATTTGTAATTTTATGCCTTTGAAATCTTTCATTTTAGACAATAATTATGATGTAATCGCCATCACGGAAACTTGGTTGACTCCCGAAATTGGTGCGGATGCGGTACGCATTGAAGGATACTATTTGCTCCGTCAGGACAGAGGTTCTCGTGGCGGCGGGGTAGGTTTTTATATACGAAATTCTTTTAAATCTAAAAAAATTACAACTAATAATTCTATTGAACAGTTGTGGATCTCTATACAATTTAACCTTCATTGTTTCATCTTCGGCGTAGTATACAGACCTCCTAGTCTTAATTATAAAAATTTTGTCGATGAATTAGAGTTATCTTTTGCTGTTAACATTTCGATTTCGAACAAGATATACTGCCTAGGTGATCTAAACATTGACTTTCTTGAACCTAACGATCCCCCTACTGTATATTTGAATAATATGTTAACATCATTAAATTTACAACAATTAATTGATCAACCTACACGCGTTACTGAGACTACTTCATCTTTAATTGATGTCATTATCACTACGGATGCGCTCTCGATCAGTAACTTTGGTGTATGCGTTTTGGACATAACTGATCACGATCCTATTTTCTGTCAGTTACTTACTGAGAAAACTAAAGTAGCACCCGTCTTTCGTACTTATCGCTCATACAAATTCTTTGACCACAATAATTTCATACATGACTTAGAATCATCGCCATTACATAGAATATTTTTTATGGACAATATTAATGATAAGGTTAACTTTTTAAATTCCGTTTTGCTTCAGCTCTTTAATAATCACGCGCCCACAGTTACTAGTAAAATTACTAGACCACATCTACCGAAACTACGGAATAAAGCTAAATCAAAATTTAGAAAAACCAAAAATGTTAACCATTGGCATTACTATAAAACCTTGCGAAATTTTACTTCTACAGCATTATGCAATGAGAAAAAAGCCTATTTTGAGCATAAACTACGTAACAGTAATACAAAATATTTTTGGAATAATTTGAAAATTTTGCAACTTTCGAACTCAAACAATAACAACATTCCTCTTCACTTAAATAAACCAGATGAAATACATAAATATTTCATTGACAGTATACCGCAACAGACGTACGATCCGGATTTAATAAACTTTTACAATTCTAATACTGTAAATAATATGAATACCGTATTTCGTTTCCGTACAGTTGATGCTGGTGTTATATTCAAAATATTAAATAACTTGCAATCTAAATCTTTTGGTCTTGATGGTCTCAATACTCATATGATTAAGCTGTGTTGTCCAACAATAGTCCAATATATTACTCACATTATAAACTGCTGTATTAATGAGAATGTTTTTCCCGATGCCTGGAAACAGGCTGTAATAATTCCATTGCCAAAATGTAGTGAACCTAAAACATATAAGGACCTCCGTCCTATTAGCATTTTACCAGTTCTTTCGAAAGTTTTTGAAAAGATTTTACATGGACAGCTGCAATAACATCTCATACACTATAACCTAATTCCGGAATTTCAATCTGGGTTCAAACCTGAACATAGCTGCACAACCTCTTTATTAAATGTTACTGATGACATATTCAAAGTTACAGATTATGGCGAACTCTCCTTGTTGATATTACTTGATTTTAGTAAAGCCTTTGATACATTAATTCATTCATTATTATTTTCTATTTTTCATTATATAGGTTTAGAACAAAATTCTATCTATCTAATAATAAGCTACTTTAGTAACAGAACGCAGTGTGTAAAAGTAAGGGATCAGATATCTCCTCAAGCGCTAACAACATCGGGTGTTCCTCAGGGATCTATATTGGGTCCGCTGTTCTTTTCCATCTATACTAGTCACCTTTTCCAAAGTATTAATTCTTGTAAAGTTCATATGTATGCTGACGATATGCAGTTATGTTATTCTTTTAAACCTAATGATTTGCAACTTGCTCTTAGTAACATAAATAATGATCTTATAAAAGTACACGACATTTCATCAAAACATTCTCTCTTACTGAACCCAAACAAATCTTTGGTACTTTTATTTGGTAGCAAAAATGTTTGTTCTAAGGTTAAAGACGCGATTAATTTAGTTATTAATGGTTCGAGAATACCTGTTGTCGATCAAGGAAAAAACTTGGGCTTGGTAATGGACAACACCTTTAGGTATAGGGAGCAAGTTGCAAATAACGTCCAGCGATCTTATGCTGCATTACGAATCCTATATCCACATAAACCTTACTTATCTAAAACTGCTAAAACAATTTTATGTAATTCGCTGGTCCTTTCACAATTCACGTATTGCGCTCCTGTTTATGGTCCCTGTTTGGATGCTTCTGATCGAGGTCGTATCCAAAGAGTACAGAATTCATGCTTACGATATATTTTTGGAATTCGCAAATATGATCACATTTCTCATAAACTCAAAGAAACTGGCTGGTTGAACATGAAAAATCGTTTCATTTTGCAAGCTGTTACTTTATATCATAAAATTATTCTGCATAAAAAACCTTCTTATTTACACAGGCGTATATCTTTTCGAACAGACGTACATAACTTGAATATTAGAAACAAAGGTCTGATCACCCCTCCACTTCACACAACTGCTCTTTTCGAACGTTCTTTTTCTTACTGTGCTTATAAACTTTATAACGCTGTTCCTGCTGATTTTAAGAGCCTTAGTGTAATTTCGTTTAAAAAACATATGCGCCGTCATCTTTTCGAGAGTCAATAGAGTCGATAAAGTTAAATGTCTAATGCAGTTAAATTCCCATGTTAGTGTGTTGCAAGTTGATTATTATTATTTTTTTGTAAATTATGTATTTTGTTTTTTCGCGTTTGCACGACATAGTTTTAATGTTGATTACAAGGTTTGAGTGGGAGATCAGTAGTAGTTTCACTACATTACTGAACTCTGCCTTGCGATTTTCGGTCTAATGTTATTATACATTTTTAGTTTATTACTATTTTAATTTTTACTCTTTTTGCTCAACAATATATTTTTTTTTGACTAATGTAATGTGTAACTATTTTAATTGTCATTATTATTATTATTTGTTTATGTCTAGACCGAAAATAAAAGTCCATTATTATTATTATTATTATTATTATTTTCTTCTTTTCATGTTTTCTCTTCCTCCCCTGCATCTTGTGTCTTTTTTTCGTTGTTTTTCGTTACCTCTTTTTCTGCTTGCTTAATCGGCGCTCTTATTGTTATTTTTCTTCTTTGAAACACTTCTGCGTGCTCTTCGGCGTTTGTATGTGCTTCTTTGTTGGTTGTTTCTCTTTTTCTTTTTAAGAACTCGCCGAGTTGCCCAACACTGCTCGCCCTATCTCGGTGTTGCGTTTGTTTCTTTTTATTCATCCGAACTAGCGGCGATACAAAAATTGGATTATTGGATTGCAAGAACCCAGTTCGGTCAACTGCTGTGCTCCTGTTATTCGTTCTCCTTTTCGCGTACAGAAAAGTTGACCCGCTTCACTTAACTTCTGTGCTCCTGTTACTCGATCTCTTTTTCACGTACGGAGGCGCCTGCTATTGGCTGGCGGCGGCTACAGGTCTAAGTGCAGTTGGCGTTCAGCTGCTTCTGTGTGTACACGTTGTATGAGAGAGCTGCTGTGCAAATTAGTGCAATTCTGACGAACCACAAAGGAATTTCTGCCGTGCGTGTCGAGGCCGAAATCACGGCCGATCCTACGCTGGAGAAAGTTTACGATGAGTTGTTTCCTTCTCCCACACACAGATAGCCCGTAACTCGCGCCCATCTCCACTCACAAGCACCAAATAATGTCCAGTTTATGCCACGAAATCACAAAATTCACTGTAATTGCTGGGATATCTGAAATTAAGTTGCAACTTTTTGTGTGTACGTGACGCAGAACTATACACACCCGTCTACACTCTCACACACGTCATCCGAATCTTAATTATGCCGAAATTTGATAGTGCGGAGCGACTCGCGGAACATAGTACGACCTTTGTATATTAATCACAAGTAGGTCAACCAATGGTATACAGACATGCTGCCACCTACCGTAAAAATCATTTACTAAAACAAGGTACGAGACTCGGCTAATTTGAACGGGAACGTTGCAAAACATTTGGCCCTTCCGCTTCAACAGAACGGTGAGTCACGACCACCAGCCCACGACCCACGAGTACTGGAGTACGACCTACGAGGCGCGGTGTAATATTTACGGCCACTCAGCAAGTTTACGTTGACACTTTATAAGTGACGATAATTGACGCATGGGTATTGTATTACAGCACATTAAAAGATCGGCATTTTTAAAATTGGTTTACTTTGAGATGAACGAAAGATATGAATAGAAAATATACGTTTTTCACTAAATATACTATTTTATAAAAAAGAAAATAATAATTATTCCAACAAGCTCACAAATTCTAAGTTTCGATTAGGTATTTGAAATACCTATTTTATAATCATCATCCATCCAAAATTAGGGGTACACTAGTCGGTCGATTAATAAATTAATAATAATTCACTCTTATTTAATTACTCATGAACAACTGCATTTTAATTTGTGATCCGTCATGTTTTACACATAGTGTGATTTTGTCAGAAATAGAATAGAATAGAATTTTTCGTTCACAGTAAATTGTTCATAAGAAGAAACACATAACTGGAACATTTAATAAGAAAGGCCCTATTTCTATCATGACATTTATTAAACCTGCTTAATTTTTTTAGGGAAATAAAAATTACATAGTAACTTCCTGAAATAATGTATCTTTCTGGGTGTGTAGACGTTTCTTTTCAACTCCGAAATGCCTAGCAGTTGTCAAAACAGTCAATATAAAACTGCAAAAAATGTTCGATCTGTAAACATGAAAAATGTAGAAGTTCCATGACTAGATAGATGACCAGTCTTTGTGTCGAACAAATATTTAAGTTTATTTTGATTCAGTACCTAGTTCTTAAGAAAAACTACAGAGAACCAAACGAAACTTATATTTAGAAAATAACAATATAACATAGTCACAAACATTACAAAAACAACACATTACACATATGATCTCGTTTTAGACTTAAATATGTTATCTTTGTAGTAGTTTATATAACAGGTGTTCATAAACAGTCGTCATCCCAGTTGCTTTGAAAAACAAAATGTTATGTCTTTGATTAATTCGTGCAACACAATGAAACGTCATTGAGTACTGTCATAGCGCATTTTTTCTCAATTTTAATAGACATACGTTTCTGAAGTCAAAACCTACTGGGATGACGACTGTTTATGAACACCCGTTATAAATATATATATATTTATTTACATAATACATATTTTCAACTTTAGATTGCACAAATGTTAACTAAACAACTGTAATCTTAATACATTCACAGCAAATAAGTTAGTGTTTTTGAAAAGGCTTTTCACCCGTTAATCAATTGATATAAACAAACCATTATTTGCTTAAAATGAATACCAACCATAAAAGAAACAAATGTTTTTGTCATTGTATATCAAGTTCATCATAGAAAAGACTAAAAAAGTTTTTTTCAAAAAAGTACATACATATTTTATTAATTTTTTTAAATATTTATGTTTAAAAAAAATTTAATACATCACCATTTTTTCAAGCAATCCCCATCCTCTTTAACCCTTAGAAGTCAAAATGAGATCTAAAGTTATCAAATACTAGATATCACGAAACTACTTACGATGGCATGGTGTGTAAATATTCGGTTGAAATAAGTGAAAAATGTGTTAGATACTGAATATAATTTATGACATCATAAATAACAAATCCCCTTTCAACTGGTGGTACCAAATTGTCACCTTACCTAATTTTTGTTGAGTTACCTCCATCCTCAGTGCCTAGGAGTCAAAATGAAATTTTTATTTAAACGGTAAACATCATAAAAATATTTAAATATTTATTTTGTGATTTGAGAATATTTAGTTTAAACATGTGGAACTTATTAACGTTCAAATATTGATATAGTAATTATTTACCATATAAGACGAGAAAATTGAATTTTGTCTTTGAGGGTGTATTTAACGTCGAGGCGAACCATTTTATCGTCGTGTATAATATAAAATGTTATTCAATCTTCACCGTTTTTACTCCTAAATGGATTTAATCCTTTGAATAATAATTATAAACGAAAAAAAAATCAACAATCAAATAAATGTCAAAAAACGTTAGAAACTAATACAACAATGAATGTTGGCATAGAAGATTTTTGAGGCTTTCACGGCCATTGTCATTAAGTAACAAACGACTTCCGGGATTGGACCGTGTCATGATTGAGACCGAAGAACTCAACGTTTCGCCCACTTTCGTAAGGGGCTTCATCAGGAGGAAAAAAGCAAAAGTTGAGTTACCGTGCTCTTTTGCTTTTTTCCTCCTGATGAAGCCCCTTACGAAAGTGGGCGAAACGTTGAGTTCTTCGGTCTCAATCATGACACGGTCCAATCCCGGAAGTCGTTTGTTACTTGTTGGCATAGAAGTATTGTTTTATTATTTAAACGATAAAATTGCATTTTAACATGAAGTAAAGAGTAGATAAAATGCAATTTTAACAATTAGGATTGAATAAAAGTAATATATAAGACCCTATTTTGAAATAAATGGAAAAAACGAATTATAGTTTCATGCGTAAAAAACTCAACGTTTCCAATGGCGAACCCAAAATTATATGTTGGTTCAAATTTTTTTGTTCATTTTTCTCCCCTCTCCCACCCTACTGAGCCCAGTGGCACCAAAAACTAACCTGGTGACAAAATTGATGACTTGTAGGTGCATGCCAGATTTGAACACATTCGAATCAAATTTGGAAATTATTGAGAAAATTTTAGATTAATGTTTAAAATCCATAGTAATGTTCGTGAAAATTCAGTGAAATGCAATTAAAATTAAGCATTTTGTAATATTGCTAGTTTTGGCCTAAAATCTACATTCTTAATATGCTTCAATATATCTTTACAATGTTTAAAAATCATTGTACGAATTAATAGTTCAATTAAAAAAAGTCTATGCTTTCTGCACTGACCTTCAAAAAAAGTAGGCACATGCTTTGTTATTTTCATTGTGACGTAATTGTTTAAAAGTTTGCTTATATTGGGCTTACCCAAAAGCATTTTAAATTTTTTACTTACTGCTTTCATGGCAATTTTAATTACAAAAATCATTACCTTGCTTGGACGTAGAAGACTAGACGTATTTTCAATATTATATTCTTTATAAAAAATAAAAATATGTTCTTCATCCTCTACACCACCAGGTATTTCTAACAGTTCTTTGCATGAAGAACAATTAAATTTATCAATGCATTTCTTCAACAGATACCCAGCAAAATATGTGGTCGTGAGGTCTTCTAATGTTATTGATGCTATACCGCCTTCTTCTGATGATGAAGAAGATGGCAGTGGTTCCACACCCTCCATAGCACTCGGAGCAGATGTAGTTGCAGCATCTTCTTCATCTTCATTAGCCCACGCTGGCACCGTCAAAGAAATGGTAATCTTCGTCCTCCTCACAATTGGCGTGGTCTGGAGGACGAATCAGTTGCAGAACACTGTGGGATTTGAAGGACGCTTCAAATGTTCGTACTGTTGGGTTTTTGTTGTACCCCCCACGCTGCCGAATAATAGAAAACCAGTTTTCTAAAACGTCTTGGTTTAAACGGCCGGTTAAAATAAACGCTTTTTCATTATTTTCACGCTCTTGAGCATAAATCTGTTTGATGGCATTAATAGAAATTAAAAAACCATCGAAACAAGGGACTCTTCTCTCATTTCGTCAGTGATTCCATCACTGTAAAACCCTTCTCTATAGCCTCCAAAACGTCTTGGTTCCTCAAATACAAATTTTTGCTGTTAAGAGCATCAAACAGGTTATTGACCACCTCAATAAAAGATGCAGTATTTAGTGCTTGCCTTTCATTTGGCAGTTGTCCAGTAGCAACCGCTGTTTTTATTGCCGCGCCCATACTATTGCTAAAAACTTGTGTTGCCAAGCAAACACTCATTTTTTTGGAATGGGATTGGATAGATATGTTTATCCGTGATTTTTAGTAAAACCCTTCCTGTGGAACTCTTTTTATCTAACATGTAGACTGCAGCAATCACATCCCACGAAATATCTTCGCAGTTTAGAACAAAATTAGCTTGCATCAAATTCTTCCTGATATTCTTTAACAAGTGGGGCACATCATAAATTGTGAAATAAACCTGTTTGCTTTTGCTGTGTTCAAAATAAGGCTTTTCAGCTGTCACTTTGAGGTGTTCCTTAAACAAATTTTGATTGGCAGCGCCTTGGTTACAGACGATGGCAATGGGTTTCAGACCTGCTTCTTCCAAAACTGTAAGATTTTTTTCTACAATCTTATGAAGATCCTTGCCTTTCACTCCAGTTTCCGAGAAATAATAGGCCACTGGCACTTTCCACTCGGAATATATTCCTCGCAGGAAAACTACCAAAACTTTCTTGGCTGGTACTGCCTTGCTTCCAAATTCACCCAAGTCTTCGAAACCTATTATTCTGTCCTCTTTTTTAGAAAATTTGAGGTACTTTTTGATGTCCATCTCATCAAACATATTAAAACGCACTTCTTTTCTTGATCATTCAGTGTTTCGGTTTTGAATTTGAGCCGCTGGAAAAACTTTTTGTTGAAACCAGTATGGCTCTTAAAATTGGACAACCACATCTTAATTGTTGTGGGTGAGGGCAAAATCACTTTCCTTTTCCGCAATAATTTATACAACCCCGGTGACTTATAAAACATTGAAATAGCAACGGCTTTTTCATCGGGAAACCACTGCGTCCGCTCACTATGGAAAAGTTGCATTTTTGTTAACGCACGTGCAAATGGGGGCAGTTCGTGCAATTCCCTACTACGCAATATGCGCCTAGAACGGTTCTGCGTTTGTTTCACAACTCTTTTCACTTTCTTTAGTTCTTCGCTCTTCTGTCGCAATTGATTATGCAACAGTTTTACGTTATGAAGATAGAACATCCATTCGGGCTCCAGTAGTTTTGCTTGGTGACCTTGGTTTCGTAGACACTATCCCCCATTCAGTGGTGGTGCCGGTGGAAGTAGAAGGCCGATAGGAAGCAACTGGCGAAGGCCTTTTGAATTTGATGGGAACTGCCGTTGAAACCAATTTTTTTGCCATCATATCTTCCTTTTTAAAATGGTCCCCACAAATGAATTTTCTCTTCAACTCCTCGGTACTAGCGTCTAATAGTTTAGAATTTCCTGAAATTGAAAATAAAAGTTACTTTCTTAGTGATTCTATCTAAATTAGATTTTTGGGTGATAAGTAAATTTAATTATAAAAATGAGCAATTACGATATACCAATTAGTTAAGAAATAATCGTGAATCGTTAACAAAAAACAAAACAACTGAAATGGTAATATCTTCATACAAAACAATAACATATGCCTTTTGTTGTATAGCGTAACTCACCCCCTCTTCTTGTGAACCGAAGTGGGGTGAGAATAGAGTAAGTAATGGCTAAGACGTTTTTGTGCAAAAGTAAGATTGTCATTGTGGTTGAGGATACTTTGAACTTCCCAAATTTGACGGTAATCGGCAGCAACTGCATACATTTTTAGCATGTTGCGATATTGTATCTTCTTCTTCTTCTTCTTCTTCTTCTCCCTTCTCCTTATGCCCTGATGGCGTCGGAGTTTGTTGTTCATTTTTCTTCTATCCACTTTTTCCATCCTCTCCGGTCTCTCGCTAGTTGTTTCATCTGTTGCATTGTTTTTCCCTTTTTCGTTCCTAGGTCTGCCACTTGTTCCAGCCATCCCTTCCTAGGTCTTCCTTTCCTTCTGTTTCCATATCTTTTAGCTTCCATTGCTTTCTTCTCTATTCTGTCCTCTCCCATTCTTATTACGTGTCCATACCAGCTTAACTTTCTTCTGTTTATTTTTGTTTCGATGTCTTCCTGGTTCAGTTCCTTCCTTATATTTTCGCTTCGGCATCTATCCATTTTCGTCTTCCCCGCTATCTTTCTCAGGTGTTTCATTTCTGCCGCGTTTATTTTGCTTCTCTGTTTTTCGTTTATTACCCATGTCTCGCTCGCGTATATTAAAGTTGGTATTGTTATTGCATTATATATATGTATCTTTGTTTTCTGTTCTATTTCTGTCTTTCCCAGCACTGTTTTATTTAAGGCGTAGTAAATTTTTGTTGTCTTTTTGGCCCTATTTGCAATTTCTGTGTCGATTTTTCCGTCATTCGTTATTACAGTCCCCAGGTATTCATGTGTAGTCACTTCTTCTATTTCCACCCCTTTACATGTCAATTTGTTCTCGTTTTCTTCTGCCTGTTGTGTTTGTGTACTGCTTATTTTCATGTATTTGCATTTGTTTATATTTATTTCTAATCTTACTTTCTCTATCTCTTCCACCCATATGTTTATTAATTGTTGCATTTTTCTTTGGTTTTCCGCTACCAATACTATATCGTCTGCATATATCATTACCTCTGTTTTAATCGGTCTTAGATTTTTGTATCCGATGGTCATTTGTAGGTGTTTTGATCTTTGCTTGGCGTTTTTTATTATTTTGTCCATTATGAGTATAAAAAGCAATGGACTAAGGCTGTCGCCTTGTTTAATTCCTCTTTCCATTTTAAATTGCGATGATCGTCTGCCGCATATCTGTACTCTTGCCCTTGTATTTTCATAGATGTTCTTTGTTATTTCTATTAGTTTTCTTGGAATGTTTAGATCTGTCATAATTCCCCACAAGATATTTCTGTTTACTCTGTCAAAAGCAGCCTTTAGATCTATAAAGGTTATATGCAATTCTTCTCCTTTTTCATTTTTCCTCTCCATCATTAGTCTTAGTAGGAATATATTATCAACTGTTTGTCTTTTTTGTCTAAATGCTGATTGTTCCTCTTCCAGTTTTTCTTCTGCTATTTCTCTCATTCTTTTTTCTATTATTCTTGTGTATACCTTGTATACTACCGATGAGAGACATATATCTCTATAGTTTTTGCAGTCGAATTCGTCTCCTTTTTTGTGGATTGGCACCAGTAGGTTTTCTTCCCAATCTTTCGGCATTTTATTTGATTGCCATGCTAGCCTCATTATTTTTAGTAGCCATTCTTTTCCGAGTTCCCCTAGCCACTTTATCATCTCCGGGTCAATTCTATCTGGCCCACTTACTTTTCCTATTCAAATTTTGGCCATTGCCTCCTCTAGTTCTTCCATTTGTATTTCTTCTGTTGTATTTTCGTTTTCCGTTGTCTGGTTCTGTGTCTTATTTTCCTGTATATTCTGTTCTTCTTCTTGTTTGTCTTCATATTTTTCCGTATAGTATTTTTCCCATATGTTTATTATTTCCTGTAGTTGTGATTTTATCTGGTTTTCCTTATCTCTCAATCCTCTTATCTCTTTTCTTTTCCTGCCCCTTATTGTTCTTATTTTGCTCCAGAACTTTCTATTGTTATTTTTGTAACATTGATTTAGTTCTTCTCCATATTTCTTCCAACTCTCTTAGCTTCTCTTATCATTACTTTTACCGTGTTTCTTATTCTGTGATATTCTTCTTTTTCTTGTTCTCTTTTCGTTCTAATATACGCTTTCCATGCTTCTTTCTTCTTTTTCACCTCTGCCTGTATTTCTTTATTCCACCAATCAGTTCTTTTTTGGTTTTTCTTAATTTTATATACTCCACATATTTCTTCCGCTTTCCTCAATATTATTTCTTTAAATATGTACCATCTTTCTTCAAGATTTCCTTCTTTTTCTTTAACCATTTCAAATTTTTTCTCTGTTTCTTCCTTATATCTTTTCTTCTTTTCTGGATCTTGTAGTCTCTTTATTGCTATTTTACTATATTCTGGTTCGTCTATTTTTTCTTGTCTTTTTTCATGCATTTCAGCTATTATTAATCTGTGGTGTGTGCCTATTTCAGCTCTATTTTCTGTTCTAATTTGTCCGATTTTGTGTCTCCTTTCTTGTGTGTACACTATATAGTCGATAATGCTTTTTGCATCTCTCCCCTCTGCTACAAAAGTGTATCTTTCTTGCAGTGGTTGTTCCCAGAAAGTGTTTCCTATTAGTAAATCATTTATTTGACAGAAGGTGAGCATTCTTATCCCATTTTTATTTAGTATTTCTTCACCATATTTTCCCCTACATCCAAGTCCTCTGCTCTCATCTTTTCCTATTCTTGAATTCCAGTCCCCCATCAATATTATTTTTTCGGAATTTTCTCTAATCTCGTCCAAAGTATTCTGTAGGTCTGTGTAGAATTCATCCATTTCCGTTTCGTTTGTTCCTTCTGTCGGTGCATATAGTTGTATTACATACCATTCCTCTTCTGTTTCTATTTTAATGTACATTATCCTTGATGATATGAATTTAGTATCAGTAACTTTTGCATGAATGTCTTCTGTCATCACTATTCCGACTCCTTCCTTTGCTCTTTGTATTGTATCCACCCCTGAATAGTATAGTGTATGACTTCCTCCTATTTTAATTTTTCCTTTCCCTTTCTTCTTTGTCTCACATAATCCCAACAATTGTATTTTATATTCCGTCATTTCCTGTATCAGTTCTCTTTCTTTCCCACTTATCGATGTTATATTCCATGTTCCTATTTTTATATTTGGTGTTTTGGTTTTATTTTCATTTCTCTTATTTTTATTTATATTTAATATTTCTTTACGGTTTTCCTTTTCCTCATTTTGTATTTTTTCCATTTTCTTGCTATTTGCTGTTAATTTCTCTGTTTCTATCTGTTTTAATTTTTTCCTTCTGTACTTATCGTTATTTCCGTTAGCGTTTTCCTTTGTCCGTTGCCTTGTCGTGTCCACTTCCCCTGCCCCGTCCAGTATTACTTTTTTGAATAGTGGCTCGTTTTTGTGATCTTGAGGAGTTTTTCTCTTAGGGAGTCTTCCTTGTTGCCTTCTGGAGATCTTTGACTTAGTGTCCTCCCTTTCTTATTAGATTGGTTCCCGATATTGTATCAAAAACATTAAAATCTTTCAGCTTAATTTCATAAGTACCTACGAACCTGAGTGAAGTATCCATTGTTTACACCGAACCTCATCTTTAACGGGAAACGAAAATTTTCTCAATCCAGGAAATTTTCGTAAACTCTTGTCGCACATCGATTTCCTGACATCTCTTCTGGAAACTAAGCCATCTGATTAGCAATAAAATAAATAAATATATGCGAAAATTTATTTTCAAATTAATATTTAAATCATTACTTTAATAAATACGGTAATAAATAAGTACAAACCTTAGAGAATGTTCCGAAATGAGCAAATTATCAATATAATACACAGTAACAGATATAAGTATACAAAACACAAGAAGAGATAGTCACTTAAACTAACAACACTGTCTTTGATAAACACACTCTTTACTAGTAAGTCAGAATTTTCACAGCACTACGCAAACTGCACCGAACGATTCGAAGGAAGGAGCAAAAGTGACATAGCGCCGATGTGCGCTTTTACCCTGCAAGTGGATGCCACCCCTTCTCGGGGGTGGAAATGTGTTCACTCAAAATAACCTCGGAAATAGAGAGAGAGATAAATTCTAAGTAAAAAATATTTTATAAAGTTTTTCTGATAGAGATTTTTCGAGCTATTCGCGATTCTAAACTTAGATTTTTCACGATAAAAATGCATGTTTTTGGACGGTTTTTCGAGAATAAGTCGAAAACTTCGTGTTCTATCAAATAAGCTGTAATAACCAAAACTGAAGCTTTTAAAACAGTAAAGAGATTGGCTTTGTTATGAATGCCCTAGGTCCAAAATAAAGGGAGTTATGGCTCGTTGAAGAATATTTTTTTTTTACAACAACTTGGTTCGAGGTAATCAACGTTAATTAACGAAAAACTGATGCATTTTTCGGGAAAAACTTATAGAACATTTTTTGTAGTGATTGAAAAAACCTTTAAAATGAGCACTGTTAAAAGTCGATTGCATTATAACCAAGCGAGTTACGATGCAAAAACCGTGGGCCACTCGAATTTAAAAAAAAATGAGCGATACAACCCCAGCCATTCCACCAGAATTGATACTGACCGTTATCCCTTTACAAATTACTTTATTTTAGTATTATCCATGTAATCCAAAACTTTGGCAGGATTAGAATGCGTATTTTTTGAAAAAAATATGATCAAAATAAAAAACCTATTTTTCAAATTTCTTAAAAAAATACCTTATTTTCAAAATAACTAAAACTAAAAAGGAAACGCAAAAAATGATATAGTACAAAAATGTGGGATTTTTCTTAACGAACATTTTAGTTTTTATTTCTGTAGGAAAAAAAATAACGGAGATATAAATGTTAGAAGTTTGCATTATAGTGCTCGGACCACCCCTCCCGAGCCCTTCAACCCTTTACTTTTTGAATATGCAGGGTTTGAGCATGTCGAAATGTATATGATCTTGTAGCTCTTAAAATTACCTGTAAAATGGCGTTTGAATGGACGCTGTAGCTTCAAAATTAAGGGAGTTATGGTAAAAATCTAATCGCATTTTTTTCGGAGCATAAAAATTTTTCCATTCCACATAATTTTGGAGCTTCATAGATGATCATATGTGCGTGTATCGTGTATATACATACATAAATGTATGTGTGTCCGCGGATTGAGTTCACATAAAGTGTAAATAGCAATTTTTTTTTTATTTAGCTGCTAATATTCCCGGAATCACTCCTGCTTGTTCTTAAACTACGATATTGAGAAAATTAATAAAATTAATTAATATACAGGGTGTTTTCAGAATTGAGTTTTAAAAAATTGTCAAGGGTAGACTACTATTATTATTAGAAGAGATAACAAAAAAAGTATTAAGGGCATTTTCAAAGAAATCGGACTATTTTGAATTTTAAAATATTTTTGGATTATTTATACCAACATACTTTTTATCGTGGCTGTCGGAGATACTGTTACTGTTTAAAAAACAATAGTGCCTCCTGCGGCCACGATAAAAGATATGTTGCTATAAAAAACTTTTAAAAAAATTAAATCAAAGTAGGTCGATTTGTCTGAAAATTGAGTCTGACATTACTCTTAATTCTAAAAAACTTTCCTTAATACTTTTTTTGTTATCTCTTCTAATAATGGTAGTTTACTCTCGACAATTTTTTAAAGCTCAATTCTAAAAAGACCCTGTATATTAATTAATTTGATCGATTTTCTCAAAATCTTAGTTTGAGAGCAAGCAGGAGTGATTCCGAGAATATTAGCATCTAACTCAAAAAAAATTGCCATTTACACCTGATGTGAACTCCATCCTCGGACACACGCATATGTGAACATTGCTGTGGATTTTTATCGAGGGCAATGGAAATCAACCCTGGCGACCTTCCTCGGGTCCGAATGCAAGGCCGAGACGAATTCAAAATTCCTGGCGGCTAATTGGGCGGGGCGGTGCTCACACCCCGACTGTTTTGTTTAGTGGTAATAGCATATTTATATCTTCAACGACTGGACTATACGTGACTAAAGGCTAAACAGACGAGTCGAATGGGAAAAACTGAAATCAAAATATTGACTAGAACATTGACCGAATATCGCGCAGTGTCGGGTTGTCGGGTATGTTCGTCATATCGCTAGTCCTATTCCTTTCCCACTTCACCTCCTTAGCAACGAAACAAACCATGGACATTTAAAGATCCATCGCCATCTGTCCGTCTTGGTCCAACACTACTGGAAATGGCGCGACGTTGGACTACTTGTGATTAATATACAAAGGTACGACGTCTTTGTTCACCCGGTTAGATCTACTGTTACTAAACTTCGAGGACGATAAGTTTTGCGCCTAGAATTACGACAATGACTCATTTTTATGCATTTATTGTCATTTTAAACAGTTTCTGAGCAGATGTTTTGAGCCCTTTTTTCCTGCCAGCAATACTTGTACATTTTATGTACCTTTTCATACTTAGATCTACTTTTTTTTTGGCAAAAAATTTTCTATTGCTCGTTCAGCAACTTTCCTCAGTTCAGGTGGAGTAAATTCCATTTCACTATTACTATTAGTATCAGACATTTTCATACAGATACAGGCAAGGAACAAACACAAACGAGGCGATGCTACTTTAACATGTGTCTTTTGATTAATAGTCTTTTGTTTATTGCGTACTTAATAAAAACATAAAATCCAATTTCAAAATTTGGGCAATTGTTTATTGTCTTTCTGTTATTGAAGGAGGATGATTGTGAATAAAATGATATACAAACCTTGGTGGTTGTTGCTGCATAGTACCTCGACCTATTGCTGACCGTGGCACTGTGAGCCTTAGTTACCAAATTTCTCCTCGGTAATGAAGCACTTTTCACCTTGGTGTGTAATGTAATATTATTGTCATGTTTGTGTTATTATATACATACATTAGTAATAAATAAATACGGAGAAAAAGCACACAACGGCAACGTTCTGTGCAGTAATAAAACCCTGGAAGCTGCACTTCCACTTAACCCTGATGTAAGGAAAGACAGTACCTAAACAACATGTGCCTCTTGTTCTAATTCTCTTGATATTGTAAATATAAAAAATAAATTTTATACTTGGTTAATTTCCTTGATTTGCATGTAATAATTTGTTAAACTGTGGGCGAAAACTGGAAGTTGAAACTGATATGAGGTTTCGAAGTCACGTGAAGCCACTAATTAGCAGCTTTTGAAAATTTCTCCTATTGTGGGAGTGCCTGATGGAATAACTAATATCTTTAGAACTTCCAAGGTTTTTATTGCTCAATACAATGCAAAATATGTAAGAAACATTTTTAAAACACCAAAGAAAAAACCGCCAAATTAAATTAGAGTAACCTTATTTATAAAATTACGTGTAATAATTGTGATCTTAACTATGTTGGTCAGACTAGAGTGCCTTGATGTCAATTTGACGTATTTGTCTTTTACCAGGGTACGAACAGGTTCTTGCCTCCTCTCACTCTAGAGTACTTTGAAATAAGCCATACACTTTTGCCTTTGTTCAAGTCTAACTTGCTGGTCAGTCTGTTGTTAAGCACTTTGGTCAGTATTTTATATAGATGAGTTAGCAAACTGATGGGCCTGTAATTCTTAAGATCTGTTTTGTTACCTTTCGTGTAGATCAGTACTACTGAAGCATTATTCCATTCATCGGGAATGTTTTTCTCAAACTACATTTATTTATTAGTTGTCTTATGTATTCAATCAGTTTATCATTTCCTAGTTTAATTAGTTCAGGTATAATACCGTACTCTCCTGGAGCTCTCCGATTTTTCATTTCTCTCACCGCTGTCGTAATTTCTTCCGTTATTACCTCCGAAATTTCTTCGGAACAAATGTTCAGGATTGTCCTTTCTTGGATTTTTTCGTTTTTTTATGTAATTGGGAGGTATACAGTTGACTATAAAAGTTTTTTTTATTATTTCTTTGATATTGTTCTTCACCGCGGTTACGTAACATTTTCGTCTTGAATTCTATATAATTGTCTTTTGTTGTCTACTATCTTTCTTCCTAATACTTTTCGATTTGATTTCGAATGTAAATTATGATGTTGCCGTTACAATTTACTGTGTTAAATTCTTTAGCTAAATATTAGTAAATAGAATAACTCTTCAATAGTTAATAAAACAAATTTGATAATTTAGATTGTTTCGAAGTTCAGTTGCCTTCAAAAGCAAGGAGAAAAATTTCAACATTTAATATAATTATTAGGCATTGAATTTTTTTGTTTTTTTTTATTTATTCTTCAGTTTTTTTTAATTGTCAACAATAGTTAGCTTAAAACTTACAATTTAGTTTATTGTTGTGTTCAGAGAGTGTAATTGTTTAAATTAACGTTTTAACGGTATTTGTTTGTTAAACCTCTTAAAAAAAAACGTAATAAGTTTAAATTACTTTTTCTGTTCAAATTCGAGTAAAAATATACAGGATCTTCCATTTTTTTTAAATCCGAAATTATTAAATTTGCAAATGTGGAGCACCCTGTATAGCAATAATACCCACAGCCACATTTTACACTCTAAAGGTAATACACGAAAAAGATAATTTTTTGGTGACGTTTTCCTTTATTCAATTGTTTTCTGTTACTTAACAGCAGCCGCCTAAAGTTCAGCATTTTTTGGAATAAAATCGTTAATATCTCAAAAACAGTTGACTTTAAACCCATACAACTTACATAATTGTAAAACTTTTAAGCTAGCCAATTATACGGGATTCCGTTAAAAGAAAAGTAAGTTTCATTCGCCACATTTTTTTGAGTCATCCTGTATAATCAAAAATATTTTAGTAATGTGCAATAATCACGTGACTACAGCTGTTATACATATAAGCGATAGTTATGTAACTCTCATACTTTTAGAAATATCTCTCACCCTCGCATCGTTGCTGAACCCTGTATATACCTTAACTGATGCTTAGATAAGAATAATTTTATTTATCAATTACAGATATTGATATGTTAAAAACTTGTTTAATTACTATGAAGTATTTTGAATTTTAATTCACGTGTTGGTTTTAGCCCTGAAGAAGGCAATAAATCAAAAAGTGCTAAAATGTTGACCTTATAGCAGAGTGGCCAAACGAATTGCTCGCGATTTATTTGTTTCAACATTACAAATGTTTGGATGTAAAAATTTTGATTTTGTCCTCAGTTGTAGGTATGTAGTAAGGCCATAACTCAACTACGTCTTTTTCTAAAACCTGACTCTGTAACAAGTAAGACATTGTTAACATTTAGATGTTCCCGAATCTGACACTCCATGACTCTTTCTAATACTTTAAATAATGCAGATAAAACTCTGATTGGTCTTAAATCTTTCAACTATGAAGGAACATTAATTTTCGGTAAAGGCGTTGTATAGCTAACTTCTAAGCACTGAGAAAAACTGAATTAATTAATGGAGAAAGTAATTATATGCATGATGAAAGGTAGAATAAAAGGTCATCTTCATCATCTGCTTCAAGAGGCCTGTTGGTCCGTTCCGACTCAAATGGCCATCTCTTTCTGGGTCTCCTGGGTTCTCTTTTTTTCTTGGTTTATATCTCCAAAACAATTTAGGAAATCTGTCTTCATCCATTCTCTGTATATGTTCAGTCTATTTTCTTTTGTATCGGTGCATCTTTTCACTAATTGGCCATATTTCTAATTCGTTTCTAATGTTTTTTTTCCTGATGTGATCTAGTCGTGTACATCCTTTGTTACGGTTCATTTGCTGCGAAAGTTTGATATAGCTCGCAATTGTTCGGAGCGCTTCCTTTTCCACCTCGAACGGCGAAACAAGATGAAGTCGGTTTAGCAGTATTGAAATTTTGGAGGATTCATGGGCTGCCGTTAGTTTTTGGTTGTGTGAAGTTTGCCTACGCTGTTTGGAGCGGTTTCAAGTCCCCGAATTTTCTCATGAGGGAAGTTCAATCCCACGCCATTTGGCGGAGTACGCTACCGAGTGTTTCGCACATGCCTGGAATTTTGCCAGGGTAAGTAGAAAGTTTGCTACGAAATGCATTATATTTCTGGTATGCTATCGTCGACCTTTTCCTCCCTTATAGCAGCCAGTGCCGGAGGGCCAATCTGGGCATTAGTTACAGTTAGGGACATATCCTCTACGTGCGGTTGCTTCAGGTGATTTTGGGCTGTATTGCCGCACAAAATAGTATCAAACGACATTGAGAGCCTGGGTCAGGGACGTGGCCTTGTGAGGTCACATAGGACTAACCTTTGCTGTAATGTTTGCCTGTCCGTTTATTTTAATGTGTGCAATTTATATTGCGAAGTTTGTGAACTGTATGTATTGTAATCTTTGCCTGAGGTACCTTATTTTCATATTTATGAATTATTGATCATAGCAATTAATTTGTGGCAACTTATGGTTCCAATTATATTAAAATATTGTGATTCTTGCTGTGATTATACTATTTGAATTATACTCTGATATTTGCATTTTGGCTTTATTTGTTACTGCGACCTATACTTGAGTTGAGCTTCTGTTTCAAATTTATTGTGCTACCTGAGTTTACGTATTCTCGTTTGAATGCCTGTATACACTTGCCATTATTTGATAAAAATCCGTTGGAGCCCTTTTTGAGCTTTTAAAGAATTGTACATGTTGTCTCCGAACCTAGCTAGTCGGCCGCCAATTGTATCCAAGTAGTCATATTATGTATTAGTTTTGAGAGATTAGCCAACGGAGACTTTTTATGATAACACCTTCCACTGATATAAATATTTCATCTTGCCCGTTTCTATTTGTCTTGCATCCATCTTTCGTATGACACAATTTTCACATCCAAATAGTAGCGACGGAACTGCCACGGTTTTATAGAACTTTATTTGGGTGTCCTTTCTTGCTTTTTGCCCTATTTTTCTTTTTCACACATTATCTGGAACTTTGTAGTTCTTTGTCATAGTCGTAAGCTTAGTTACATCCCAGATAATGGAAGTCAGATATTTGTTCTAGTATTTTAGGCTCGATTATGATTTTTGACCGTACTGGTTCTTTTTCTCTAAACACCATAATTTTTTATTTTGTAGGGGTATTATGAAGTTATAAGTGTTAAGAAATTTAGTTTGATTTATATATGCTGAGTTGTAATTCATCTTCGGATTTGGCTATTATGGCCTGGTCATCGACGAACAGAATAGTATTGATAAACTTGTCCTTACTGATCTGAATTCCGTTATTAACTTCTACTTACTACACACTTAATGTCTCATCCAAGTAGACTAAAGCTGGGCAAAGGGATTCAGTCTTGAGCTGTGACTCTTTGAATCTCGTTCAGCTCTGGGATTCGATTCAGTGATTCGGCTCCAAAGATTCATTTCATTTATTATTCAGCTGAATTGTGTAAGCGTCAGAATGGGACCAAATGAAATTAATCGTTTGAGTTATTGCACTGCACCGCCGTTCGGACGCTCACTGACGACATTTCTAGAGAAAAACTAGCATTAACAAAAACTGCTACCCAGATATTTTTCCCCGGCCTTCAAAATATTTAGCTTCCAAATCCCTTGCCACTAGGATAGATCACGAAGAATGAAACGCAGCTTTAATTAAATATGCATTTGAGGTTAGATGATAAATTAATATGCTCGTTTATATCATTTTTTGTGGTACCAATGCTATTATGCTAAGCCAACCTTGTTGGCTTGATTGGACTTGCTTAGTTCTGTCATAGACTGATAAAAATAATAAATCATGGTGTTTGTTAAGTGCTTGAAACTCTTGTCATAATCTTGCAATCTTTATACCCCTTTATCATGTTGTCATAGTTTCTGGTCAAAGCTCTGGTCTAAATAATGTAGCCGGCATTGGCAATATACAGTACCACCAAGCACACAAAAATCCCGTAAGGGGAACTAGAGAACCAATAAAAAGCAAGCTTTGCGGAGAGGTACATTCAAACAAAAAACATAAACGTCACTTCGCGATTGCTGCTATTGCGTCAGATAGAAGTGTCTAATTTCCAGTTTATTTTAGTGCTGCTGTTCATTAGTTTTGTTGTTCTTTGTTAATTTTTGTTAGTATTGCTTTGCTTCGTTAGTTCTGTTATTGTTTACCTATTCGTCGTTTAGTTTTGGGCGGCTTGGTTATATAACATCAAATCGTAAGTATTAAATGCTTTCTAAGATGCTACCTTAAGTTGCAGTTATATATTTATGTAATACTAAATTTCTTTTTACATAGGATTACAATGAGCTATAAAGCAAAACAGCCCGTGCATTCAGAAACAAGAAGTATTAATGCAAATGTCATAAACTTTTTTGATGAACAGAAGACTTCTGGAACGTTGATATTTCTCGTAAAGCAATCTACAGAAATAGCAGCCGCAGCAACTGGAAAATCAACCTTTCTGATAATGAAAGTTTCTAAGGAGTATGTTACAGCGACCATTTGGAGACCTCGAACAGGCAAACGTGATAGAGGAAGACCGAGAGCACGTTGGAAAGACGATGTCGCAATAGAAGCAGGACTACAATGGACACTAACAGCACAAGACCGGACAAAGTGGAAGAATCTTGAGGATGCATATGCATATGTGAACAACATAATGCTGTTCTATGATGATGATGATGATGTTACAGCAGGTATTACTTAAAAATTACAATATTTTTTCTCAGCATTGTCATTAAAAAACAATGCAGATAATACTTTAGTCCTTACTTCTTCCAGGCACTACTTCTTTAACATCTCCGAAGAAGAAGAAACTCAAGGAAGGCTTTAAGAAAATCGTTGTCGACCATTTTGATTTGGGAGTCTTGTGAAGAACAGTTCATGAAATGTTCACTGTGGAGCATAAAGTAACGAGTCCAAATGTATTAGTAAACAGAATGAGAAAGTTAACTATACTGGTGGTCGTGAAACTTTGAGAAAGCATCTAAAAGAAATAGGCTTTCATTATAAGACATGCGACAAAGGAAAATTGCTCATGGAATGGAGTGACATTGTAACTTGGCGTTTTATGTATTTAAGGAAAATAAAAGAAATCGAAGAATCAGGTGCGAAAAAACCTGTTCAGCTCCTAGACGAAGCATATATTCATCCTAATTACGGAGCAGGAAAATGATGAACCAGGTGTTTACAAAAGTTACATTTAAATTACTCTTTCGTCGGGACTTTGGTAATCGGTCCATTGCTAACGAGAATCGATTACAAGCAAGTCCATTATACGAAGAATATATGTACTATATTTGGGTTAACATTCTTCCTCTCTTCAGCTTTTCTTTGCTCTGGCGATCTTAATGTCTATTTACTTTGTTTAAAAACTTTGTATTTTTTGCATTAGCCGTTAGGATAATCATAATTAGGCAAACTAATATATTTATCTTATATAATCTCTCAGTAATTTATTATCATAAAAATATGTATTGCATTCTTGGTTGTTCTATTTCCTATTATTTTTGTTACAATAAATTTATTTAATAAGTAGTGGTTTAGTAACTTCAACACTGTCATATGTAAAAGAACTCCGATGATTTTTAAAATAAAAATTTTAAATTTCCCGCGTTTACGAATGTTTATAATTTTTCTGCGGAGTGTAATTGTGAAACGGACCTAGCGCCAGCCTCCCCTATCCGGGGCTTTTGTGTGCTTGGTGGCACTGTTCCAATAACATTGTTATTTAAGGAAACAAATTCGAAAAGTGTTTTTACCCTGAAACTGAAGCTAATTTTGATTTGTTTGTGTCGTGTCTCTTAGTAATGTGAATTTTATTTTACAGCTACCACACATAAAATATGAAAAATAAAGCCATCAGAATTTCAAATAAAATAAAATGTTTGTTGTCCAATTCTCGGTTGCAGTATACGTTTCGCTAAATACGTAATAGGTTAATGATAATCTTTTTTTGTTGTAGATGTGAAGATATCGAACTTCCATTGGCACACATATTATTAAAAGAAACTATGACGTTTAAATAAACCGCAATGAATATCAAACAAGAAACTATGGAAAGTAATTAGCATGAACAGCAATGAACATTTTAATAAGCTATCTATTAAACATGAAGGCTTTGACTTAGACAATGAACATTTTGAAAACAAAACACTTAACAAAAATAACCTCAGTATTGCTTGTAGTGGAGAGAAACCTTACAGTCACTCTGTTTGTGAATTCAGAACAACAGATGTACTATAGTTAAAGATATGGAAAGTCACACAGGAGAAGAGCCATATCGTTGTTCTGTTTGTGAATACAGAACAGCAGTAAAAAGTAATTTAGTTAAACATATGAAAATTCACAGAGAAAAGCCTCACAGCTGTTCTGTTTGTGAATACAGAACAGCCATTAAAGGTCATTTAAAAACGCATATGAAGACTCATACAGGAGAAAAACCTTATAGTTGCTCTGTCTGTGAATACAGTGCAGCACAGAAATGTAGTTTAGTTCTGCATATTAGGACCCATACAAACGAAAAGCCATATCGTTGTTCTGTTTGTGAATACAGAACAGCCATTAAAGGTCATTTAAAAACGCATATGAAGACTCATACAGGAGAAAAACCTTATAGTTGCTCTGTCTGTGAATACAGTGCAGCACGGAAATGTAGTTTAGTTCTGCATATTAGGACCCATACAAACGAAAAGCCATATCGTTGTTCTGTTTGTGAATACAGAACAGCAGTAAAAAGTAATTTAGTTAAACATATGAAAAATCACACAGGAGATAATCCTCACAGTTGTTCAATTTGTGAGTACAAAACTGCAGTAAAAAGTAGTTTAGTTAAACATATGAAAATTCACACAGGAGAAAAGCCTCACAGTTGTTCTGTTTGTGAATACAGAACAGCCATTAAAGGTCATTTAAAAACGCATATGAGGACTCATACAGGAGAAAAACTTTACAGTTGTTCTGCTTGCGAATACAGAACTGCAAAGAAAAGTCATTTAGTCAGACATATAAAAACTCATACAGGAGAAAAACCTTACAGTTGCTCTGTCTGTGAATACAGAACGACGCAAAAAAATCTTATAGTGACACATATGAGAACCCATACAGGAGAAAAACCATTTAGTTGTTCTATTTGTCAATACAGAACACCACACAAAAGTAGTTTGGTTTTACATGTGAAGAATCATGCAGGGGAAACATATAGTTGTGCTATTTGTGAATACAGGACAGTACAGAAAAGTAATTTAATTGTACACGTTAAGAAACATACAGGGAAAAAGCCTCACAGTTGTTCTATTTGTGAATACAAAGCAATGCAGAAACAACATTTAGTTGGGCATATGAGGACCCATACAGATGAAAAGCCTTATATTTGCTCTGTTTGTGAATACAAAACAGCATATAAAAAGAGTTTAGTTACACATATGAGAAATCATACAGGAGAGAAACCTTATATTTGCTCTATATGTGAATACAGAACAGCAAATAAAGGCAGTTTAGTTCAACATATAAAGACTCATACAGGAGAGAAGCCTTATATTTGTTTTATTTGTGAATACCGAACAGCACTTAAAAGTAATTTAGTTAGACATATGCAAAGTCACACTGGAGGAAAGCCTTACATTTGCTATATTTGTGATTTCAAAACAACAGATAAACGTACATTAGTTAGACATATGAAAAATCACACAGGAGAAAAGCTTTAAAGTTGTTTTGTCTGTGAATACAGAGCAGCAAAGACTGTTGGAAAACGTAACAAAAGTTATGTACTGCAACTGTTTTGGGAAAGTGTGATATTTTAAGATTCTGTATTTAAGTAGCCACAATAATCACAATTGCCTTGGAATACAGTCTCCCTACTGAAGTTTAATAAAATTGTCAAAACAGTCAGTAAATATGAAACAATTAGTGGAATTCCACTACATACAGGAGCTTTTCATAATAGGGATTGTATTTTTGTGTAATATTTCTATTGATAGCCAGCGTGGGAATTTTTATAGACCCTAGTAAGGCATTTGATTGCATCTCTCATGAAGTACTATGTACAAACTATGAATTTAAAGCAATCTCTCACCAAATAGTCTTCTTCCATAACAATCATCTTAGTGAACCTACACCAATGAATAGAGGACCATATAGACCATATACTAAAAGATCTCGAAGAACGGGTAGAGCAAATTGCTGTAAAGATAAACTTAGACCAAACAAACATGATGATGGCAATAGAGGAAGGTGTGGATAATACAATACGCGTTCAAAACATACAGATTGAAAATGTCAGTGTGTTGCTGTGGGTAAAACATCATTGTAATCATTTCAATCAACGATATAGACGAATTTAAGGATTACCACAAGGACTTGAAAAGAACTTTTAATCATTACAATTTATAAGGCATCAAGAGTAAAAATAGGCAAAACCTGTGTGGCAAACCAAATGAGCAATCGTTGAGTTTTTCCACCTGATCTTGGAAATTGTAACAACCCGCAACAAATTGCGTTTGTAATTATAAGACTTATAAACTTTAAGTTGTCGAAAGAAAAGAATAAATCAAAGCCGCTCCTGCATATATTAAATTTATTGCGAACGCAAAATTTCATTTACTAAGCACGTAAAAGGTTACATTGTTATAATCCAAGCAACGGTTGCATTGCATCCGGGAAGTCAAAGAAATTCGATATTAACTTACTGGCAGAATTTTCATAGAATCGGGCTGCGCCAGCAAACATGCAATTTCTGTACTGTGAGAACCCATGAGTCAGTTTGGTTTCATGCAGTACCAAGAGCCGCTAAGAATAAAGCCATTTTGGCAAGTTGGCAAAACGGGAACTCCCGGCTATTCACGAAAGAAACTTACCTTTTGGGGAACGCGAACTGGACATGCAGTCTCCCGTATCCCGCGAGATAATGAACTAATTACCGACAAAAGCCGTTTTCGGGCGTACCGCGTCCGGCGCACGCCGCGCGTAGCGCGAATCAACCTAAGTCAAAATTGAAAGTTATATTCAAATCGTTATGTGACTAGTGCATGTGATAAGCTACTCAAAATTCAAGGATTGCCGACCAGGGGATCTAAAATCTAGCCGAACATATTTAAATTACCTAAATCAATTCGGGCGTACCGCAAATAAATAAAACTAACATTCACCCTTCAAGTTCTAGCAACGGCACCTGGACAAAGGTCAGTCATTTATGTGTATTTTAATAAACAGGGCTGCTATGTTTATTCTTTCCTTCCAAAGTAAATTGATGTCATAAAAATTAAGCATAATTTTAATCAATCATATTTACGAAGCTACAGTTAATTAACCATTAACCAGATAGTGTAAAATTAATTTGTACTTGATCCAAATTTTTAAGTTCTTTTAATATAAGTTATTTATTCTTTTGTGGGAGTTTTATTTAACCATAACTAGTAACTTACAACCCCTAAGTTACCGCACAGTGGTCAGAAGATGAGATTTCGACCTCTTAGAGCAAATAGTGATATATGGGCTTAAAAGCAACCCATATATCACACAAACGTGGCAGCACGTTAAAAGTGGTAACCCGGGGGTGAAAAAAACAACCCCCTGGGTTGAAAAGTTACAAAGATAATTGTTGATAAAAATGTGAATTTGATTTAATTATATATTGTTATGATACCTAAAGAACAGTTTTGGATGAATATTAATGTAAGTATAAAATTTGGAAGATCAAAACAATCAACATAGAAAAGTTTAAAAAGAATCGGCTGTTTGAATAAAAGTCATTAATAGAATTTGAATTTGATGCAATTTAAGTTGAAAGGTATAGCACTTGAGTATTCTGTAGTGGTTTTGAAAGTTAGAAGGTAAAGACAAGCTCATGTTACATGTGACAAATATAATTTCTATTAAAAATAATATAATGAAGTAGGTAGAACTAAAATAAGTTTATTTTGTAGAGGGCATGAATAATTGTAACATAGCAACTAGGAAAATGTTGTTATAATTATTGAAAAATAACAAATTGAAACAACATGTAATTTCGTATTTGGTAGTAATAAAAAGTTGAAATTTAACCCTGTTTACTTAAATTTTATTTGGAAAAGGAGAAGATAACAAAGATACCAATTACTGAAGATAATTTGGAATATGGTTTAACTAGATACCTACTAGCAAGAATAAGAAGCAAGAATATAATAAAATTTGGATAGAATTGATTTAATTTGAAGACTACAATTGATAAGAAGTTACATTGATTGGAAGGTCATTGATTGCTGGATTTGTTGACGGACTACTGAGGACGTGTAGATCGGTATACAGGAATTGGCGGAGAAACTACTGGCTTCAGGAGATTCTGTTGGTTACTAACAACAGAGATGGCTAAAGTAGGAGCTAAGAGAGTAGAAAATTAATTTGGATTCATCTGTAGGAGTAAACTTGCCGTGAAGCCGTTGGAACGAGGGAAGCTGTTGAAGGTGACAGTGGTGTTGGTGTAAAGCAAGGTACCATTTCTGCAGGCAGTCAGGGGTTTGACGAATTGGCAGCTGTTTGTCAATAAGCAGTGCATCATAGCTGAACTATCTGGGGATCCGAGCTGTGGACGTCAGGGAGAGTACTGTCTTGAGGTTACTTTGAAGCGGTGAGAATGAGAGGAGTCCAGGTGGCTTTTTAATTTGTCCTATCGAAGCAGTAGTAAATCAAAGACAATTAGAAAAGTGTAATTAACTATAATCAAATACTTATCATATAATATTGAGTCACTAAGAGGTGAATAGAATTTATATTTGTCATATTTGGTTGAAAGTGTTCGCGGAGCACTGTTTTGACGTACAAGGTGACAGTTCATGTCATTAAACAATTTAAAGTCATTATTAAAATAATATAGCAATTAATAAGCAACTAGATAATCGAACTAACCCTGAAAAGAACCTCAAGGCGCTACCGTTATTAATAAGAATATAATATTGAAATTTCAATAAATCAATAAATTAAATAATTCAATTTACAAAAATATTTGAGCTGCTATGTTACAATTATTCATGTCCTCTACAAAACAAACTTATTTCAGTTCTACCTACTTCATTATATTATTATTTTTAATAGAAATTATATTTGTCACATGTAACATGAGCTTGGTTTTACCTTCTAACTTTCAAAACCACTACAGAATACTCAAGTGCTATACCTTTCAACTTAAATTGCATCAAATTCAAATTCTATTAATGACTTTTATTCAAACAGCCAATTATTTTTATACTTTTCTAAGATGATTGTTTTGATCTTCCAAATTTTATATTTACATTAATATTCATCCAAAACTGTTCTTTAGGTATCATAACAATATATAATTAAATCAAATTCACATTTTTATCAACAATTATCTTTGTAACTTTTCAACATGAAGCCTTAAATATGGTCCTCATTTTTCAACTTTTGGAAATTTTCCATTTAGTCTTGAACATAACACCAGGTGAATTATGAAACTTTACTTAACTTTATCAAATGTTCTTAATACATTTAAATTACAGATACTCATCTCAAATACCCAGAAACCCTTTTTGGTTTTTCTTATTTAGCGACTGTCATAAAAAGATAAGGAGGAAAATGTTATTTCATTGATGTAACCACTTTCTTTTAAAACTTGCAAGGCAAAAAAAAAGAGACTTGAGAAAATTATGATTGTTCATTAACCATTTTCTTACAGATTTTAACGTGTTTTTAACATTTTAAAACTATGTAGTCTGAAGAAGGCACAAGGTGCTGAAATATATTAAGATGGATTTCTTCAACAAATAGCTGCAAATATCCTTAACATGTTTGAACATTACACTTCAGCCAGCTACCTATGTATTAATTATTTATAGATAATATTATATCAGTAATTTATTTTTTTACGACCGACCAGAGAATATGCGGTTTCTTTTCGGATTTGTTATGTAAACTACTATTACACGATTCTAAAACAACTTTGAATCTTGTAATAGTCGCGTATAATAAACTCAAACTTATAAAATAATTTACCAAATTTTAAAACTGGGAAATAAATGAACTGCCATTATTTGTTAATGCGCAGTTTATCCAAACGCAACAAGCAGATACAATTTAGGCAGCTGGTACACGAATACATACTTTTTTCTGCCAACCATCAGCAAGAAAGTGTATAACATAATTTCTAATTGGTAATAAACTGGTATTTAATTGTTGAGCAGGTAACAATTAAGTTTTGCGATCACGACGCGCTATTTATCAAACTTACTCTATGATTAGCAGACAACCTGACAAGGGATTATTTAAATATGGCTAGGCACCTGATCAGATGTATTTATAATGTAATTAATTTTTTCAAGTAGCCGTACTAATTTTCTTATAAAACACTCTTTGTCTTATACTAATATCTTTTAAAATAGTTTTTACATAAAAAATGTTGGTTTGCATTTTCAAATATTGGAAATAAATTTGTTGTGTAAAAATAGCTGAAAATTTGAAGGTTCAAGGGTTTAACTTGATGTATTGATGAATTCATGTTTTAGGGGCATTCCAGTCTTCTTCTCAATTAAAGCTAATAAAGCCATAAAACTACCATAAAGCGTTCGTATTAATAAAGGTAGAGATATAAATCAGTGTCCGTGCGCGTAGCTAAAAAACTACAGGTGTATATAAAGTTTAACTGTAAAATCTTAAGGCAATCGATCGCTGGCTAATAAATATTGTAATCGCTTCCGAGACAACACACGACCAATTTACGGCATCTTACGCCACTTTGGATCACCTTGCCTGGAATATTAATTGGCACGAAAAAAATTACGACGGGCAGTAATTTGATTTTCCAGCTTGGTTTGCGTTCAAGCAAAATCGGTGGAATACCAGCAGTAGGATAATTTACTTACTGCTCGGGGGACGTCCGTCTAAGAATTATTCCTGTGACTAATTATTATTGCAAAGTGGCTCCAATTACTCCACTTTATGTTAAAAGTCCTAATTTCGAATGAAATTCACCTGCACTTAAAAACTCGGTCACAGCTCGAACAGTCATTTGCACCACCTTGTCACGAAGCTTGTCACGAAGATAACGAAAAACTGAATATTGCTGTAGCAGGTAGCACGTCCAAAACAATCAGATAGACTGGCTTTGCCAATGAAGATTTTCAAATCTGGGTAACTGGGTATGCGTTTGTGTTTACACCTGATCACTTTCCTAGCTCTGATTGAGCAGCATGGGACGTACAGAAAAGCTGTGATTGGCCAAACTGCTGAAATCAGGGTCAGAGGCAACGCATTTTATTTATTTTTTACTTTTCTGTAGGTTTGTTTTGCATGTCTGCGTCCGTGATTAAAAATCTGGAAAAGAAAACTAATTACTTGAGGAGCAACATTGCCATTTTAAAGGTTTTGTTTTTAATTGCATTACATTCTCTACCATTCTTAAGACGATATTGAAATCGTATGCCGAAAAGGAATTACGCATCTAGCCTTAAGCTTTCTTTTAATTTATTATATATGATTTTCTGGATTTTGTCGTTTTACTTCCTTTTTGACTGCATAGTTTGTACGATTCTCAGAGGTAAGAGCAAAATATATATAAAAGAGGTTTGTCTGAGCTCAAGTAAAACTTTTTTCAAGAATATTATACACTACTGTAGTGGATGCTCTTCAATTTATTCCTTCTTGGCTTATTTCGTTCGTTATTGCTGTCCATTACTGCCCACCTATATTATTTATTTATACCAATATCACTAATGCGTTTTATATTCTTTCATATACTTCGTGGCCTTACTCTAAGTCTGCGATTAATTATATTTCATGGCTGTATAATTTTGATAATTTATTAACTCTCTTGAGAGGTAAATAGCCCAATTATCTTATTTTACTTATTGGATCCAACGGCTAGCTTTTACAATTAATTCTAAATATTTTTTCCAAGAAACACCATTCTCTTGGTGTTCTTTAAAGGCTCGTTGTTAACCATGCATTTTTCTGAACTTTAAATCTACACTTGTGGTTACACGTTTTCTCTACTTATTTGTAATCTACAATACTGATTCATATATTAAAATATTGACATCAGTCTTTTTAATACTTTACCGTTCTATAAAACTGATAGTAATTTAAGATACGTTACATTTTTTAGATTTTAGTTGGGATCTAAAGTTAAAACAATTTATATTATTCAAAAGTATTTTTTACTATTATTTATTGATATAATACGCTCCTAAACACGTATAACATATGATTTACATATTGAAATTATATAAGAATAGGTATAACGTATAGCATAGAACACTTATGCTAGTGCGAAGGACTTGCATGAATAACAATTTACTAGTGTAGTGTAGTATTATCAAAAAATACATAATAAGGAAGGTTATTTATTATCCATATTGCTATGAACTATACAGTACTAGTTTAATTTTTGCAAATTGTATAAAATATCATTGGCCTTTATAATAATTTTTAAAACAGAATTAAAAATAATGTTAGCCTTGATTTGAACCACAAAAATTAATCAGAGCAAGCTTGAAAATAATGTAAAACGATATAAGATCGAAGACAAACAATGGGGAAAGAAAGCCAAGCTGTGGTGTTAATTTTGGTTTCTCCAATAAATAATTATTAATACGTGAATAAATACCCTTTTCCAAATTCAGTGTGTTTGAAATTGATTCCATATCCTTTCGGTACGCTGTAGTAGGTTGCATTAATTCGTAGCACCTCTAGAGGATGTTTATAAAAAGTGTTTAATTTGTGCATCGAGCTGGTTTGTATATATTGTATACGAGGTTCGAGCAGTGCAATTGGAGTCCTGTGGGCTAGAGGTAGGCAGTTACCTTTGTGGGAAGTAGTTGAAGCCCTAGAGACAATGGCTGAATTGGAGGCGTTTTTCGAAGCGTTCGAGCAACAGGACTCGTTTTGCAAGTTATGAGCGGCTTGTATCTGCAGCCCAACGAAGAAAGAGCATCGTGGAACATGTTGGGGGCACGAGTTAAGTCCTACCTTCCATTGGAAAAGCAACAGAAAGGTCAGGAAAGTATATAATAAAAAATTGAATTTAGTGATTTGCTAAGTGGCGTCGGTTTTTGTGAATTTTCGGCAGAAGCATTATCTCAGTGTTTTTTGTTTGTAACGTGTATTTACTTACTGCTATTTTTATCACCTAGGTAACGCTTTAATTACGTAATCAATAATAATTGTGGAAGAATTGCGAACTTATTTTGCGAAATTGTGAGGTTGGATCGCCATATTTGAATTTGGTTCTCATTATTTAAAATATCCAGTATTGTAGCGGTCCCAGTGGTTAAATAAGCATTGTTCAAGCGTTTACCATTTTAAATTATTAAAAATATAACACGATAATAAGTAATAAGCAAATGTATTTTCAATAATTTATACAAATCAAGATAATATTTGTTAGGATGTAGAAAGCCTACCCATATTAGAGATATAGTTATTTATTTTACACAAAATTAATAATATTACAATAGCCGATAGGGTATAATCGACTACAATATATATGAACAAAGTGTACTGGGTTGTAAATAAAAGAAGGTAGTCTATCAATAGCTAACAACTCAAAATATAGAGGCAAGAACTTAGATAAAAATGTTAAAGTCTGACGTTCTACTGCTGACAATTATATAACACTTAACATATTTTTATTTAATTATTCTGGTCAAGTGTGAGTTGTACCAAACGCTACGGTGCAATTGATCTAATTTTCGGAATTATTTAAATTTACTCTGCTTTATAAAAATGTGTTGCTAGCTGACAACGACTCTCAATTTCGGAATGACTTGGTTTCCTAACCATACTGTCACTCGCGCAAATAATGTCAGTGGCGTAGTTTATTTATTTCATATTTCCAATAGGTTGCTACCAGGCGCGTGCTGGGACTCTACAGAGGGCCCGGGCATTGAAATTTTGGGGAGAGCCCTTAAAAAATACCTGCTCGAAAATTTAAAAACGTTCAAGGTCAAACGATCCAAAACGAGAAAATTTTAGGTCGAGATATATGTTATAAATAATTGGTTTCCTAGGGTAACAACTCAAAACATACAAGGTAAGCTTTATTAAAAATTATTATTTATGTATCAAGGGCGTAAAAAAGCCATTTTTGCCTCGCAGGTGTGTTGGATGGGACGAGTAACAATACCGTTTTCAGTCTTCACTTTTGCAACACGTGATATGTTATCCTTTCCAGGGATCTATAATACGACCAAGTGGCCAATGTAACCGCTTCACATTATCAGATCCCACCAAAACTAGTTCACCTTCTCGAAGTGTACGAGTAGATCTTTCCTTAGCTCGGTTAACCAACAATGCCAAATATTCATTGCGGAACCTTTGGTGAAGCTCCTTTCTCAAGGTAGTGAGATATTTCCAGCGATAACGTATTTTGTCAGCATCACACTCACACCCTTCAGGAAATTGTAATCCACTTGGAGAACTCATAAACATAGATGGAGTTAAAGGCTCTAACTCACCACCATCTTCAGTGACATAGGTTAGAGGTCTTCCATTCATGACCTCTTCCACAATTAATAAAACGTCTTCGAGTTCACCTTTTTTAAGAGTAGCTTTTCCAATAGTTCTTTTCATTAAATCTTTCATAGTGCGGATGAGTCGCTCCCACCATCCGCCCCACCAGGGTGCTGTAGCCACATTGAACTTCCACTGAATGGGTTTCAGTTGAGACAAGTCTTGTATTGTTTTCCAATTCAGCGACCTAAAGAAATTATTTGTTCAGTGAAAATTAGTGCCATTATCACTAAATATCATCCTTGGACGACCATTCATTCGAATGAACTTCTTCAAAACTTCTATAAAAGCAACTGTACTTAGGGAAGAAATAACTTCTAATCGTACGGCTCGAAAGACTGCACAGGTGAAGATCAACACCCAAACTTTTTTATTATTTTTCAAGAATAAAGGACCAGCTACATCCACTCCAATAACTTCAAACACATTAGCATCTTGCACTCGTTCAATTGGTAGCGGAGATGGATTAGCAATAGCAGATCTTACGGAATTCCTTTTACATTTGATGCAACTGTTTAAAACTGATTTTATTGTTTTTCTTGCTTTTAGGATCCAATATTTATCACGTAATTTCACCATTAGGAATCCTACACCAGCGTGACAATAACAACGATGCATATCTAAAATCAATTGTTTCACATTCTCATTCTTTCCAGAAAGCACTGCAGGGTACCGGAAGTTTTCGAAATCTTCTCGTAAAATAATCTTCGTTTTTACTCGAATAATATTATTCAAATCTACGTAAGTGTTTAAAGTCGCCAGTTGGCTTTTATCAATAAAGGCTTCTTGTTGAATACTCTGTATGAAACTCACCTCAGCTAGTTTTAATTCTACAGCAGTTAATTTTCCACTTCGTCTCTGTGCAATTTTCCTTACATTGTTGATGAAGCGATGACACCATGCTAAAATACTAATCCATTGTCTGAAGGTGAAGTTTTTCTTCAACTCGTCAAGAAGCAACATGACAGTGCTTTTAGCAGACTTTTTTCTTTCAGCTTGAACACACTCCTCGAATACTTCTTCCTGTTGATATGGCCAGTTCTCTTGTTTATCCTTTAACCACTGAGAACCTTCCCACCATTTCTTTTCTACAAGCTATGTAGGTAAGCATCCTCTTGAGGGCAAGTCTGCTGGATTCATAAACCCTGAAACGTGTGGACAATGATTAACGTCAGTCAATTTTCTTATCTCCGACACTCGGTTACCCACGTATGTACCCCACTTCTTCTTATCCAAGCTAAAGCAGTAGTGGAATCAGACCAGTATACGATAGGAAGATCATCCATATTCAATGTTTTTATTACAGTTGCAGCCAATCTGGCTCCAATTAAACATCATAGCAATTCCAGTCTTGGAATAGTGACTGGCTTCATAGGAGAAACTCGTGATTTTGCCGCTATTAACTGAACAGATACCTGAATAGGATGTTGTACCCTCAAGAACACCACTGCACTGTAGGCTACGTTACTTGCATCCGTGAAAACATGCAGAGTCCAGTGTTGACGATCAGTTTCTTCACGAATGAACCACCGTGGTATGCGTATTCGATTTAAATCTTGTAGTTGAGCTACCCATGTACAAAACAACCTATTTTCATCTTTTGGCAATGGTTCGTCCCATTTCATTTTATTTATCCAAATTTTCTGCAGTATTATTTTAACAGAAGTAATAGCTGGGCTTACAATTCCAATCGGATCAAATACCCTTTGGGCGACAGATAACAGAGTCCTTGTCGTGACCATTTCAGGAATAGAGATATCTTTTACATTTACGAATAATTCGTCTGTTAATCGATCCCAAAGAACTCCAAGAACTGATACAGTATGAGTTGATGGATCTTCCATCTCATCTATATTTGACATCCATAAACGTAAGTCCATCTTAGCTTCACTTAATAATGCAATTGACTTCTTCCGAAAATATTGATACTCTTCTGAGCAGACACAATTATCCACATAAAGGTTTTGTAACAGTTTTTCGGCAAATTGCTTATCTGACGAATTCACCTTCAAATGGAACTCTAATACAGCACCCAATATAAATGGACTACATGTAGCTCCAAACATAACCCGGACATGGCGATATTCAATTAATTCCTGTTTTTCTTTAGTCTTCCACCAAAGAAAACGCATGCAATCACGGTCTTGTTCCTTAACTTCAATCATCTGAAAAGCTTTTCGAATATCTGAAACGAATCCTATCTTTTTTTCTCTAAAATGGAGCAAAATCTCCGGTATCAACTGAATATAATTGCTCCCTTTCTTCAAACAATCATTTAACGACGGAGCTTTTCCAACTTTACAGGAAGCATCAAATACTGGCCGTACAGGAGTGGTCATACTGCTTAGCTTTATTACAGCTCGATGTGGAAGATAGTGAACTTTTCCCCGAATCAGTGGCATCTCTGCTGACACCTCTTCAATAAATCCTTCAGATTTCCAGTCTTGAAAAAGTGTCGAATAAGATTCGAATAACTTGTTTTCGCAGAGTTTCCTTGTTGTCAACTCAAGTCTCTTAATCGCTATTTCTTTATTAGTTGGTAAACGAGGGTGCTCATCAACCCAAGGAAGTGAAATAACATATCGTCCATCCTGCCTCCGGCTCAACCCATCAATAAATTTCTTCTTGTCTTCTTCCTCTCGCTCTGCAATGGTCTTTACATCAGCTCCAAGTAAAATTTCGATAGGAGGACATCCCTCGCCAACATCTGATAATTCTATTTTGTTTTTTCTCAGTTCTTTCAGAACATTCGAAGTTGAGTTCGAAATTCGAGGAATAAAATTACAAATCTTATGCTGGTCTCGAACGTTGATGATGCAGGAATAACTACCATCGACGTTCTCTAATTTCAGATGGTATTTATTATGGCGTACAACTTCCGTCTGTGTCCCTCCAAAAAGGTAATGAGATACATCTTGGACGTCATTAGTACTGACATTACTTTTGGTTTTCCAGTAGAATGCGTATGTTCTTTCTCATGATTCTCAAAGTTTGAACACATCACAGGATGATGTTTTTCTCCGCAGATACTACATGCCAGCTTTGCTCTACAAAGTCTTGCAAAATGTTTTGATCTAAAGCAAGCAAAACATAATTTTTTCTCCTTCAAAATGCTTCGTTTCCTATCCAACGGCCAATATTTAGCAGTCTTGCAGTCCTTGCTCTCATGATTTTTATCACAGAACAAACAAGTAGAAGGTTCTCCTGAATAACAACTTGAAAGTGTGGATGTCTGTTGTGGAGGCTTATATTTTTTCTGAACATGTTCTTTATTTTTCTGCTCCTCAAATCCTCCACGTGCCAAGTTAATTTTTTGTTGAATATCCATTTCCTTCTCCAAAAAACTCATGAGACGATCCAGTCGGCTTCTCGGAGGCTCATCTTTGCTACTATCACAGGAAGACATCGGACTACGTTGCCAAGTAAGCAGTATATCTTCCGGAAGACTTGACTCCACTAATGGAAACAACCAGGTTGCAGGATCTGCCTTTTCTAATTTCAGAGTCTTCAATGCTCTCAAATGGGATTCCAATTTCAAGTGCAGCATATGAAAAGGAATCTTGACGTTAGAATTGACATTTGAAATTACTAATTTTAATAATTCACGTATATACACTTGCAGAAGGAAGTCTTCGTTACCATATCTTCTCTTCAAAACCTCAATCACCTTAGAATAATTTTCATTGCTCTGAGGATAACTACTTGCAATTTCATAGGCATCCGTTCCGGGTGTCAATGATTGCAGCAGGTACTGGAACTTGTCACTGCCATGTAAAGTAGGGTCTGCATCAATCTTCTCAAATTGAGCCCAATATCCAAGCCATTCCTTCAGGTCTCCACTAAACTTCTTCAGTTCAAGTTTTGGCAGACGACAACCTCTTCCTCCACCATTGGATTCGATGACAACGCTTGGTGAGGGAAGGAAAACTGGCTCAGGATTTTCCAAAATCTTTTCCGCCTTCATTCGTGTAGCCATAACTTTGCGTTTTATAACTTGCATTAAGTCATATTCTACATCTTGTATGTCATCACTAGCATTGTCAATCACCATCTGTTCCGTAATCTTTTGGTCCAACTCTGACAGTGAATTATAGACTTCATTCAGGTAGAAATAGCCCGTTCCCTTGCGATATCCCACAAAACGTTGGGACTACATACGTCGTCCCCCTGCCTTTCGAATTCGACCACCGGTAACGTTTTTGTTTTTATTTGAAAAGTTATTCAATTTATTTGAAAGGTAAAGATATTTTTACTCCTAACTTAATTTGATTTTTAAAATTATTTAGTGTCACAATGTCGACGAGGGAAGTTTTGGGTAAAGCCTTTTACAGATTTTTGTAATTTGCGATACTTCAAAGTGACACTGAAGAAAATGGGAACCAATAATATTGTAGGTACAATTTTACTGAAAAGTACTTACTTCACATAAACGTGAAGCAGTGGTAGGAGTCCAATTCTTACTTTGGCCCAGTGCTCCCTTTGTTGCACATTTTTGGGAAATCTGAACAACGCTATCCCGTGAACTTGCTTTTACGATAATTATCTGCTGCACAGTAGACCATGATCACAGAAATAATACTTGTAGCCCCTGCTAGAAAACGATACACTACAAAATCAAACATGAGACAGGTCACACACAAAAAGTTCATAGTTGTCAAACACAAGTGTCATGCAGAGCTGTGCAGTACTCGAGTACAAGTACTCAGTAACTGTACTCTGAGTACTTTTAGTGTACTCGGTACTCAGTCCGCGAGTACATTTTTATAAATGTACTTATACTTGTATTTAATGCATTTACATGTACTCGAGTACATATCCCTGTACTTGAATACATTTTCGGGTACTCGAATACTTTTACGTGTACTCGAATACATTTACGTATACTCGAATACATTTACATATACTCGAATACATTTACACGCACTCGAATACAGTTACCTAAATTAATGATATGTTCTTAATTACTAGACCTTAGGTAGTAAAAGCATCACAGCAGATCACCTCGGCCACCTAGCATGTGTGTTTATAAAAAGTATAGCATTGACTTGAATTTTAGATGTTTTGCATATTGATAAAGAGATTAAATTACTTTTATAATTTATTTTATGTTTGCTGACATACAGTTTTCGATGTACAAGAAGAAAACGTGTTCTTTTTATGAAATATTATAGAAAAGTTCTTTTATTTTATTTATGTTTGCCATCATTGGCCGCAGTAGAACGATTATTTTCATTCGCGACACTGGTAAACAGATCACTTTGCTATGCCCTGACAGATGACAATTTTGAAAAACTTAAAAGCCAATAAAATAGGACTTGAAAAAAATTTGTGTTTTGTTTTTACCATTGTTCCGCCATTGTATTCTTCTGTACTCGGTACTCTGTACTTGTATAGGTATTCGAATACTTTCTTTGTGTACTTGTACTTGGTACTCGATTACATTTTAAGTAAAGTATTTGTAGTCGGTACTCGAGTACTTTGTATCTGTACTCGGAACAGCTCTGGCGTCATGTCAACCGAAGCATCAAGAAATCGGTTTGTAATGGTGTGCTTAAACGGAGAGTGTGGGAGACCATGGGTCCATTTCAGTAGGGCTGTAATAAACCCTCCTTAACGTTAAATAAAATGTACTTGTTTTACTAGTTTTAAAAAACACAACCAATAAACATAATAAGTAAATATCCCTATTAAAAGTAATGGGGCGTTTGTATACAAAAACCCGAAAATAGAAACCCGTTGAATGAAGCCTTGGTACAGAGTGGATAGCCTGAATCAGTTGGCAGTACTGAAGTGCATTGTCAGTCTATATCAAATTCGAGGTTAGCAGGTTAGGTTTTGTTTGTTATTTGACACAGACTAACGCAAAACTTAACCTGCAAATCTCGAATTTTTACATAGAATGACAATACTACACTTTAGTACTGCCAACTGATTCAGGCTGTCCAGGGCCTGCAGCAACTGAGTTTTTAAAAAATCACTCTGCACTGTTGCCGGTTTAACACGGCATTATAGTATTGTGCATTATTATAGAGGTATGATAAGGGAAAAAATAAAATGTATGTCAACATGCATATAATAGATAAAAATATAAATAATTCCTAATAATTACTGCAACAAAAAAATCGAACAATAATAATAATTAAAAATAGTATTCATAGATAATATAACATATGTAATAATATTATTAATATAACCTCAAATTATTATTTATATAAGTAATCTTCAGACATGTCTGTTAACCCAACTTTTATTGTATGTAAATAAGAGTTGATACGGGGGTAATTTTTTTATTAATTTACATTCCTGAAACTTTTTTACCTTGCCTACCTTTACCCATCATGTGAGAGTTAAAATGTTAGCCGTAAAAACCTCAGATCGAGCGGCTTAATAGTTATTTATTATATAAGTGTGATAAAGGTGTTGGGAAATTTAAAATCTGGCAGTAAAGGAGTGTTGTTTTTAGGTAATCTATCGTAAACTTCCTCTTCTGGCATGTTAGGCTGCAGATCCAACAGTTCCTCTGCACACTTCAGAATTGCTGTTTTGCATTTAATTTTAAGAGATTCCTTTTTTTACCCATATTTATTTTCAAAAAAGAAAAACTGACAATTTAATTTTAAATGTCAAAATGACAGAAGTCGTTTACAGAAAAACCTGACGAAAATATTTTTTCTAATACTTTAAAAAAAGCAGTTTTGCCAATTTTATCTTGACCTTGAAACTTTTTATAGGAAGAAAACGTACTTTAGTACTGAAGCGTATTGTTAGTCTACGTTAAATTTGAAGTTAGGTTTTTGTTTGTTATTTGGCACAGACTGACTCAAAACTTAATCTGCAAATCTCGAATTTAGATTAACAGGGTTACCAACAACACAGCAGTGACTGACATGGTTTTTTTCTCACTAATGAGTTATGGTTTACCTCACTACTGAGTTATGAGCTACTTTAGAGATCTAAAATCGATCTAGTAATAGCTTTATAACTAGGTGTCGGATAAACAAATAGATTAATAGCATATTTCATAACAAGTTAGGGAAGTGATGCCTTACAGAACTAAGCGTCCGTTTGAAATACGATGCCGTTAAGACGAGTATTTTAAGTCGAAGGGTCCAGTTGGGACAATTTCCTGTCGTAGAATGTATACAATTTTATCTGAAACCGTTTAAATTTCTTCATCTTCTTCTTTCGACTAGGACTATGTCCTGTTTGTCTTGCCTCTCTTTACTCAACCAGCTTTGCTTTCATCTTTTAGGTGGTCTTCCGGAGGGTCTTTTTCCTTATGGTATACCGTTTTTGCATTGTTTGGCCATTCTGTTATCGTCCATTCTTTCTACGTGTTCTTCCCACTCTTTTTTACGTTTTTAGTCCATGTCTTGCACCCTGCACCATACTCATATTTCAGCACTCCTGTGTCTGTCCTTCAGTGTCACTCCTGTTATTTTTCTTAAGATGTTTATCTCCGTTGTTCTTAATTTGCATTTAGTGATCTGTGTTTCGGCTTTCGTTTCATTGGTATATGTCATAATAGGTCTTATTACCGGTTTGTATACTCTTACTTTCTCTCGCGTGACATATACTTATTTTGCCATATAGTGTTACTTAGACATCTTACAATCTGTGTCCTCTTGTAGTTTGTCTCTTCGTTTCAAATGATAAATTTCTATCGCTTGTTATGTCCATCCCAAGGTAGGTGTAATTCATTACTTGTTCGATTACTTTTTCCTCTATTTCAAATTTGCATCTAGCTGGTTCTTTTGCTATAACCATCGCCTTTGTTTTTGATATTGAGATTTCCATATTATATTGCTTTGCTGTTGTGTCCTGGGTAAGGCCAGCTATCTGCCTGGGGTAAAAACCGATACAGGCTTCAAGGAATATAGTTATGTCTTAAATTTCGGTAAAAATCAAAAATTTTAAATAATTTATTTTTAATTTTGTTGTTGCTAGAAGTCATGCTACTGAAATAATAATTTAGCATATATTAATATTATTGATAAAACTAAATAAGGAGCTTACTTAGTTATTTATTTGAGTCAGGTAAAAAGGTTCCTGCTTAGTCAGAAAAGTATTTACATGACTATTTTGTAAAGATCGAGTTGCCATACTAAAATAAACAGCGAATAGCGAAGATTTTCTTACGTCTATTTAACTTAAAGAAATGATTTGGTAAGCCCAAAGAGTATGTATTAATTGTTTACTTCTTCACAATATTTCTTGGTGGATTTTAAAGAACAAAATATTAAAGAAAGTGCGAAAGAAAAAATGTAGTGTTCTGTGCCAAAAATTAACTTTTTAGCGTTGACTATATCTTGTCACAATAACTGCAATAAATTTAACATGGTTTCTCACCAAAGGGAACTAAATCCATGGCAATATTTTGCTGCCTATGAGATGCAAAATAGACACAAAAATAAAATAAAGGAACAAGTAAGAAAATAAAGTGTTAAAGAACTGCAAGATCCAGTTTGGGAACAACAAGAAATAAGAAAACACACGCTGAACGCAAATAGAGTGACAGGCTCATTCAAGGTAATGATCTGGTGAAAGCTGTTCGTTTAGACCAGAACAGTTACAAAGAAGACACAATGATTACTGGAACCACGAACCAATGTAATTAAAGTGCTTAGCAAAATTACGAAGACACTTGTACTAGGCCAAGAACGCAATTCAGCAAACAGACAAATATGCAAACGTGAAAATATCAACCAATGAATAACTAAAAACAGAAAAATGATATGAAAACGTCAGGTGATTGAATAGAGATATAACAAGAATATTAAGCGATCAGATCCCGGTGGAACATCGAAATGTAGAAAAACTATAAGAAATGTGGTGCGATAAAATCAGAAATAGAAGAATATATTGAAAATGAAATAAGCAGTTGCTTAACAAGAAGATATGGGAAAAATACGTTTATATTTAACCTTGTCATTTAAGTTTTAAGTGAGTTATAGTTGCATTCATAAATTAGAGACGATTTCATAGCCATACAAGATGAAAATAATTTTTGATCTTACTATAGCTAGATGCCAGGCTCCTTATCTCAGTAGTTAAGCATTCTGGCTACTGATCTAAGAGTCGACAGTTCGATCCCCGATCCAGGTGAGGTTTTTAAACAATAAAAAATGCGGATGAAAACCTCTACAGAATGCCATCATTCGGAAGTGATGTAAAGCCGTGGGCCCCATATTACTACGATGAGTAGCATGTAAAAGATCTCTCGCTAGAGTTGGAATTTCTCAGTGTCGGCATAATTCTAAGTAGGACTAAGGTACCTGGAACTCTGCATGCCTAGACTTTGTCCACGGGGTTGAAAAAAAAGCCTACGAAGGCCTACTTGCTTGACATAAGTCTCTCCACAACAAGTATAAACTACTAACTCCTATAGATTAGATTAGATTTAGATTAGATTTAGATTCCACGACTGCCTTTTGCTGGCCTGCGCACGTCAGCCCTTTGGGCTTTTTGTACTGTCGGGAGTTTTCAAATTAGCAGGCCGACATCCGTATCTTTTACTAGACTTGCAATGTCCCCTACTAGCTTGCGGTTGTCAATAGAGTTAAGGCTCCAATCGAGTTGGTGTCTTTTACGCTCTAATGCTGGGCATTCAAAGAGGATATGATAGGCTGTTTCATCATCCTCTTGGCATAGTCTGCAAACAGGTTCATCTCTATAGATATTGATCCTGTGCATAAATTCTCTGAATGCTCCAGTGCCTGTTAGTAGACTGACTACTTGCTTGATTCGAGTTTTGTTCAGTCTCAACAGGGTTTTGGTGGTTTGTGGATTCGGAGTTTTTTGCAATATTTTGCAATGTGTTGCTTGATTGTAGTTTCTCCACCTTAGTTGGTGTGCGGTATTGGCCCATTCATTAATGGCTGAGCGGGCTTGGTTTACTGAATGCTTAGACCAGGTTCTGGACCGGTCATTGCATTACGGGCTGCTTATTTTGCGAGCTTGTCCGCTTTTTCGTTTCCTTCAATACCTTGGTGACCTGGGATCCAGCATAATTTTACTGTATTTCCCTGGCTTAAGGTTTGAAGTTTGGATTTGCATTCCTTGCCCAGTCTCGCTGAAGTACTGAAAGCGTTTAGCGCTTTCATTGCTGCCTGACTGTCTGGGAGAATGCGTATGTTTCGATTGAGCAGTTTCTTTTCTATGCTGATGTTTGCGCATACGTTAATAGCTTCTACTTCAGTCTGAAAGATGTTACAAAACTTTCCTAGACTGACTTTTTCGTTGGTTCTAGGATTGGTACTGTACACACCGGAGCCTGTACCCCCTTCAAACTTAGATCCATCAGTGTAAAAAATGATGTTCTTATTTGTTGGAGTTGGTAGTTGGTCCGGATTCCAACTTCTGTGTACAGTAAAGTTCTTTTCAAAGTCATAGGCTTTGATTATAAGATCAGAACCCATTTCTAATATTGGGTTGTTGATGTGTGACATGATCTTGCCATGTCCTAGATTATTAGCTGTGGTCATCCAGTGACCAGTACTTTGTAATCTGTAGGCTGCCCTTCAAGATTCACCTTCCAAGAAGATGTGCAGAGGTGGTAGATTTAAAATAGCGTTCAGTGCTTGTCCTGAGGTGCCTTTAAAGGCTCCAGTGATGCACCGATTAGCTAGATATTGTATTCTGCTGATTTTGTGGATCGCAGTTGCTTGTTTTATTTTGGGTCACCAGGCGATTATTCCATATGAAATTATTGGTCGAACCATGGTTTTGTACAGCCAGAGGGTCAGTTCCGGTTTGAGCCCCCACGTACTACCTATGGCTCTTTTCCCAATAACTAATGTTTGTAACTCCTATAGGTAGATGCCGCAGATGCAACAACCAGTGCAGTGGTTGCAGTACAGTAGCAAATATGAAATATACGCAAAGACATGACAACGTCTGCCAGCAAATCCATTTCGATATTACCGAGCAATATAAGCTAAAATTTGAAGATAAACCTTGGTGCCATCTTACCCTCGTCTAGTAGTTGTAAACTATACAGTCAAAATCTACTACAATATAAACATTATAACTGATGGCAAGTGCCCAATCAACCGGCCGGAGATCGCACTCACACTCATCCGAGACAGAACAATTTACTTTATAGATGTCGCCATATCTATACAAACAATCTGGAGAAGAAACACAACGAGAAAATACAAACATACTCAGCTTTTGCAGAAGAAATTAAACAAATGTGGCAGCAAATCTCAGTTAGATAGATAGTTCCGAAAAGTATCTTCTCAACAGGCGGTATATCACAACAATTACACGACAGCTTAAAAATATTAAACATCGAAAATAGCTATTTACGTTACAAGTACGAAATTAAGAACTTCAGCTTTTCGATTCAGTAGAACAAAAAACACATTTATATTCAACTTTGAAAAGTGTCATAATTGATACATGTTCAAAAGTTGAAACTTTCCTTAATGAACAATAGAAAAGCATTAGCTTTGGTCCACACTGTTAATATCCTTTAATATACACCAAGATTTCTTTCCAATAAATAACAGTGAAACTGTCGTGGAATACATAACATTAATAATAACAATAATAATAATAATACGCAGAGCTGCCCATGGAGGTACAGCAAATGTGGCAACTGGATAAGGTTCATGTAATACCGATCATCGTATCATCAACCGGACTTATTCCAAAAACCATGGAACAGAACCTCAGAAGTCTAGGACTGCACACCAACACCTTTATCGACATTCAGAAAGCAGTCCTACTTAGTACATGCCACATAGTGAGAAAATTCTTACTGGACAATACATGAAACACAATGATTAGCCCACTCCTTTTGATACTTGAATCCGGGATGGGCTATAGCCCCAACATTGGTTGAGAATTTGCATGTCAAATAATAATAATAATAATAGGGGGCCACAATCTTCTGTATTGGGTTAGACCAATCATAACGGATAAAACTGTGGACTAGAACCGACCTGACATTCTTTTAATAGATAAGATTAAGAAAACAGCGGTCATAATCAACATAGCTGTACCTCTGACTCCTTTTGTCACAAAAACTGAACGGGAAAAGGTGACAAAATACGAAAACTTGACATTAGAAATTAAGCGAATTTGGGAACTCACCACAGTTACAATAGCACCCATTGTGGTGTCAGTTGAAGGAGTAGCATATACCACTTTATCAAAAACCTAAATAAATTAAATCTACCTGACAACTTTAACCATAATATCCTAAAGGCTGTTATTCTGCAAACGTGCCATATTGTCAGACATTTTTTTACTCCTCTGGGCTAGACTGAATTGTATTTTCAGAAGGAGGAGAATCCGATACTGTAAACTATCGTGGAATACAAAACATAATTTTTACTTGCATGATTTTGAATGCAGTTGAATGGCAAATAAAATATACTTTAAAGAAAATTCAAAAATCATTAGTTGCAAAAAATATTTATAAGCTATGAACGTCTTCTTCTTAATATAGGATATCCCTGTTTTTCTCGGCGTTACTCTTCTCTATTCCATGAACAATGATATCTAGCGTTGGGTCCAGCGTTTTGGGGACCTTCCAGATGGTCTTCTCCCTTGTATTGATTGTTGTGTAAAATATATCTTCGCTAATTTAGCGGCCCTCATATTATTCCCATGATCATATTGTTTCTTCCTATTTCGTTTATGAACATCTTGGATATCACGTCGTTACTGGATTCATGTTTTTGCTTGCCTATCTCGTACAGTTATTTCTAGAATTGACCAAATGGTTTGTATTTCTACCCCTCTGATTACTTCTCAGCTTGTTTCGTATTATTCATTTCGGCACTAGTCTCTGTTCTATAGGTCAGTACTGCTCTCACAATCGTCATGTCGTCTGTAGACCATCGCTTTGCTTTCAGTAGTAATCAATTCGTGCGGTAGTGTAAGACGTCTTCATTGTTTACCAGAAGTAATGCGTTGCCGGCACAGCCGAAGACCTAATTATTGTTATTTTCCCATTTTGTAACCTTTTTCGTAAAAGAAAGTGTGGAGAATGCTCAGAAACCAAAATGCAGAAGTAAGTGAAATTGTCAAGATTAATGCCATTGATATCGACCGCTGGAAACATATTTTCAGTAGTTATACCAAGAGGATGAAGAATATGTAGCAGACGTTTAATGCCTGAAGATATAAGCACTAATGACATAATTAAAATCATGGAAAATGATATAAAAGGCATGTTAATTCTTAAAAGCCTTAACGTCTTACAAAACAGCTAACAATGTTATACATGTATAATAACATAATAAAAATCGGGAAAGTGCCACAAGAATGGAAAAACCAGTGTGACAATATCTATATTCAAGAAGGAAAAAACATAACACTCTTGCCTACGGCACAGAAATTACTGACGAAAATAATATTGTTACGTTTTTACAGTTCGGGCTATTTAAAAATTATACGACGCTTCTTGTATTAAACATTTATTTACACGATTAATTACGACTATTTACAAATACAAGAATTATCAAGGCAGAACACAAATTACTTAAACTACGAACTATTTCTAACAACGATACACTATTTATTAATATGCGCTGGATTAAACATCAACTAATTTATGTGACTATTTATTCACGACTTAAACATTAAGGATTTATATGGTTATATTGATTTGTTATTTATTTCACTAGGGTTATATACACACGGTTCGTCTATATCACGCGCGCTTCGAGTCTGATGAGAACTGCCTGAGAACTCGATGAGAACAGAACTGTCTATCCGGCGGCGCGTATTTATATGGCCGAATAGTTTCCTTCTAGAACAATCCAGACTTCGCTCGTATGTTCCGGCATTCGCGTGTGTTGACCCCGAGCGCGTTCCCGAAAGCGTGAGTCACCCCTTGCATCTGGCTGCAAGGTCGCTTCTCGAGGCGTCTGGAACATGACTCATCTGCCCGCAGCTGGCTCCAAGACCGTCTCGGCGGCGGTGACTCATAAGTCTGCAGCTGCCTGATCGCCAGGCCATTACAATATTGAGAAAACAGCAGCCATACTTACAGCAAAACGAAAAACAACAGGTATTTCGTGTAAATTGATGTACTACAGACGAGATATTTACAATCTATCATATAGTCAAGAAAGCCATCGAATAGAACCCCCAGCCTTTATCTGCTTTGTAGATCTAAAAAAGGCATTCGATTGAGTAAAACTATACGATGTCATTAACATTTTAAAGGAAAAAAATGTACCTAAAAATCATAGAATACATGTATACAGATGTAACAACAAAGGGACAAGTTGAAAACTGATTTACGAATGAAATAAAATGCACCAGTGGAATACGACACGGCGACTCACTGAGCCCAACTCTCTTCAGTCTGGCGATGGACAAGTTAATAAACCGGGTCAAAGTAATGGAAGGATATAGAATAAGCAATAGCCAGATAACAATAGTATGTTACGCAGATGACGCGATGTTAATTGTTGATTCAGAGGACAATTTACAGAGGCTCCTACATAAATTTGTGACAACGGCCAAAACCTACAATATGGTGGAAGAAAACAAAGTCGATGGTTACATGCAAGGAGGCAATCAGGTGTAAGTTGGAACTTGAAGAAAAGATTATCGAACAACTTATGAATTTTCAATATCTGCGAATAGAGATCTCCAGCCATCGCCATATTTATAAGAAAGTTAGAAAACAGGCTATGAAGGGAGTTCGTATATCGGGATATATTAAAAGGCATAACCAGGAAAAACAAATATCTTTCAATCTTAAAGCCGGCAAAAAAGATTAATCCCGGTAGACTACAGAAGAGATGGATATAGAATTTGGCATTAACTTCTATTGAGTCACTATTAATACGTGAAGAAAAACAGGATGTTATCCTATATAAAAGAAGAAGAGTAACTTTTTTTCTAACTAGTAGCTTCTATCGTGTCTTCCAAAAGAAACTCATTTAGGGCAGGCCTTGGAAAGAAAGCTAGAAAATCTAATCATGTCTTAACTTAAGTTTGTAGATAATTGTCGAATTGCATTTTGTTTATGAAAACATTTGTCACTGTGACAGGCAATAGGAAAAAGTAAAATAAGATGGCATTTACACAACAACAACGAGTGTCTTAATCATAACAGGCAATAATAGTAATTTATTATACAAGACGATAAAGTTAAATTTTATCCGCGAGTGAACCGTTTAACGTCGAGACGAAGTCCAGACGTTAATGATTCAAGAGTGGATAGTAATAACTTTATCGTCGTGTATAATACATTTTTTTTCTATAGCAAGAACTTTAACAATTTCAAAAGAAAATAATGACAGTCAATCACTTTTCAAAATACCAGTAGCTAGACTGGGTTCCTAGGATAATACGAGGCTGTAATATTTAATTTAAATAAAAGAAAATTAAATTACTTTATCTATCCTTGATATTAAAGAGCTACTTTATCTACCCTTGCTGTTAAAGTAACACCTGATGACATTTTTTTTAAGTTGATTAAAGCACACTTTAACATTTGCTATAGAAAAAAAAATTATTAAGTGTTTTGTCTATTTTTACAAAAAAAGGTCCAAGGTCAAGATGCAATTTAGTTCTCTTTTACTTATGGTAGTTCATTTGCTTCAATGGGTATGTATGGTAAACTTCAATTTGATCATGGCATGCTGCGAATGATTTATTTTTTTTTTTTGATACACACTATAATATATTGACTAAATTGCGTAAGGAAAAACTTAACGAGTTTATCTATCTTATATCTTGATTCACATGCAGTTTCTGTGTTATGCGATTAGATGCTTATGACATTAGTTAGCATTTTAAGCTCATCTTTCTCTTGCAGAATTGATATAACGTTTTTCAACTGGATCTTGTCAAATGCATTGGTTATGTCAATGAAGTAAACATGTGCTGGGGATGCTATTCAATTGACTACCTACTACATGTCAGATCATTAATACCAATTTCAATTCAAAAATTTAGTTTCGTGATTCTTTTTAACACCTTTGTTAAAAATAGATATCGGAATGAAGGTCTCCTTTCCTTAGGCACTTTTCTTTCAGTTAATATTTTCGCAAACAACTAATGGAACTGAGTTAGAACCCGGAGATATTTTATTTTTTATTTCAGTTAGTACTTTTCAAATTTCTGCCATTGTGATTGCTATTGTTTCATGGTTAGATGATATGAACGTTTGCGAACATCGGATGTAGTGTTCGTCCAAGCTTACGAAACCGTGCTTCTTTTCATATTGTCTTTGAATATCCCCAAACAGTATTCCTAAGAGATATGGAATAAATCCTCAACTGACATCTAAATCAATGAACGACTTAGTAGTATAATACAATGCAAAAAATACTGTGACCAAAGATTCCATACGAATGTACTAATACTATGATGATTATTTCTTTTGATTTTGCGTGATACTTACTGATGATTTTCTTGTTCAAAACGCAAAATTTTTATATAGTACAATATTTTTTTTATTATGGAGCTTCAATTTCGCTCTTTATCATAATAATTTTTTTGTTGTTACTAACTCGGGTAACAGATAGTTGGGAATTTTTTACACTTTTAATGTGAGTAAATTAGAAAACTTATCGTTTTTTGTTTAATGATTTACTTCTATGTACAATATGTGTTAAATACAATAAATAACGGTTATGTTAATGGTAGGTATGGTAACAGGACATGACTAGCGACATGGGAAAGGCACTCCACTGGGTGCCAGGTACAGGTAAGGGAATATATACTGACTCGCTCTGTATATATATTTAACCATTTCTCTGTTTACTATACGTTTCGGCACTTATTAGATCAATGAAACAGAAAATTTACCCCGTATGAACAAACCAGGGCTTGTCATATTCGATCTTCTGTTTCCATTCCAATGAGCGAAATAACTGTTTTAATACTACTCAAACCTATTTTTGGTTCAATAGGTAGTAATTATACTTCTAATTTTACAAACGTTCTTATAAATATGTAGCTATTCCAACGCACAACTAGAGGCAATTTCCAGACTTACAAATAATAATCGAAAGTGGTATTAAGGACACGGATGAGGAATCGCGGCGGCGGTTAAAAGATAATCCGCACGTGCCCGTCTACCAGATGACGCGCGCTCAACGCCCCTGTCCTGTCTTCATCGTTACCCTATCTGATCAGCTCTATCCTGTGCTAAATCATTCTGCCCGATGTCGGGCCTGAGTTGCCCAGATCTACCAACAGATTTTCCTCATTATGCCATCGAGCTCGCGATAAGCAAATTGCTTACCCTGAAAAAGATACTGTTACAACCACCGTTTTCTATGGTTTTTATGGGTCTGACCTACTGAGGTTGGAAATTGAATTAGTTGAGTATTAATTTTGAATATCGTGGTTGGGAAGGGTGTGCATTTTTTGTGTGGATTTAAGTTTTTGTTCTTCTTAATTTGTTTGTAGGTCATTGGCCTGCTTTCTACCGTTACAAGACTGTCGATGCATCTGTTCTTTAAATTATTTTATCTACTCCAGTGGGATAAGTAACTCATTCCGTCACTCATTTGACACTATTTCAGTTAGGTAATTAAGCTCATTACACCACTCAGTTATGTAATGGTTTCATTACGCAACTGAGTTGTGTAATGACTTCATTACCTAACTGAAATTGTGTCAAATGAATGACATAATGGCATTTGCCTACTAAAATGTTTTTGAAAATGACAGATGTGACATTTCTCTTAATGCACTTTTCTCAATTTTAGACAGTCGTAGATAAAATTTTGTACAATACATGTGTGATAATGCATCATTAATATACTTGCGTGCTTACATAACTCGTGCTACGCACTCGTTTGTAACTTACACACACGTATATTAATGATGCTGTTATCCCACTTGTATAGTAAATAACTATTATAAAACTTTGCTATTTTTTATAGATTTGTAAATTTTGCAAAAAAATGTTGATTCATGTTTATTATTAAACTTTATTTAACGAAATTGTATATTTACAATTAAGAATTTTTCCTAAGAGTACAGAATGAAAGAGCATACGAGAACTGTTGTAGTACTGCTTAGTACTAAACCATGCGTATAGCTTTGTTATTTCTATATCTGCTCTTTCTTACTTAATATTAGATTGCAATATTGAGCGGTTAGGTTTTCAGCAAAAACAAAATCGTATAAAAATATTCACAAAAATTTTTTTAATTTAAGAATTTGTGAATACATACTTTCACAGCTGTCTTGTACTGACAATGATTTTCTTGCTATTTAGGTTAACCATTCTCCTTCATTCTATTGTCTAGAGGTTGCTGTCTTCTTTTTCTGCTTCTCCTTTCTCTAAGAACCCATTCTCATGCATGTTTGGGCCAACGTTACAATATGTTAAAAACTGCATTCGCTCAAAAATAATATTTATGTACGACTGCATTATAAAGTACTGTTTATGACACAGTTTTGTGGCAAAACTATATGCATCAAGACACTCTAATGGAATTTTTGTCGTCACAGAATAGCGGTCAAATACATAAATTCAATTTGTTTCGATTTTAGCAGTCGGACATAAAGCTTTGCATGCAACTCGTTCTTTTAATTGATCTCGCTCGCAAGACTCGCTCGGCCATAAAATAGACTCCTCCAATAAAGTCCTACATTATGTTATATATTTAGACAAGTATATAACTATTATTTGATAATCTGACAGAGAAGCCGTTGTGATTTCGAATGTTTTTTATTTTTTAAATAGTATTTCTGTATTGTAGCTGTTGTAGATGATGTGTGTATTTTTCATCTTTGTAAGAAACTATTGGAAAAGCTCTTCATCCAACAGTGGATAGACACAGTTTGAAGAAAAATGAATATGCTATAAGGCTACGACGAATAGTATGATTTCTTAAAAATTGCAGATGATTATGAACAACAGAAAATCATGTTAAGTATTAAGAAACTAAGATTATACTAGAAAAGAAAGATGAGAATGTAAATATGAGGCTAATAACGTTATGTCCTAAAATGTGCTAAAATAATGAATTTGCATAAAATCCATTAAAGAAAGGATTGGACAGGTGTGAGAAGCTATAGAAAGATAAATTCAACGAAACATAAAATCACTGCAGCTATAAAATTACATTTTCGCTAAGTGTTTAACTGTAATTGTATTTCTATCTAATTAAATAAATATAATTTTTTATGAGCTCCCTATTAAACGGGAGCTTGACTTGGCTCGCCCGTGTGTGTTTGCAATCACAGTTGATATACAGCCGATTTTATGTGTGTCTTCCTCTGTATTGTTTGTTTTAATATATTTACAATTAGTTTAAGCGCTCTCATGTGTTTGCGCGGACCGCGCTGAAATTTGCACGAAGTTAGCGCTGGACCACACAAGAGTAGCGGCGAAAGTTTCTGCTTTTCCTGGGAAATTCCGAGAACGGTGAAGTATTGAAGTAGCGGCTGGTTAACCGCATAGAGAGTCGATATCTTGCAGACATTACAGTTTGGCGACTTGGAACCAGAAAGCCAACAAAGAAAACTGTCGCTTCACCAAGTAACCCGATATGGGACGCATCAAAGAAAATGGCGGCAAAAACCAAATCCAGGTATTGCGCTACTGGTGTTCGTTAGTTGGTCATCTGAGAGCAGCCAACGTAAAACGCGACTGATTAGCTTTCTAGTATTTGGGGCGTTTGGAGCTTGAACATACGTGCTGTAGGCTGTCAGCACAAAGGCGTTGTTAGAAATAGCCACTGGAATTATTTAATATTATTGTTCGAAGCGCCAGATTACGGAGCATAAGTTAATTATTGTCATATATTAGCTTCGTGGTTTAGTATTTAAGGTGTTTATTATTTAGCATTGTCTTTTACAGAAAATATATGTTTGTTGTTAATTCGTGTGTAAACAATCTACACAATTATTGGAGTAGATTTTTGGAGCTAACCTATTCCAGTTAGCGCGAGGGCAAGTCGATTGCTGAGCTTACTACGACATCTTTCCACATCAACCACGACTGAGGTGAATAAAATGTGTGTGACGTGTTACAATTCGGCCAACTAAAACTAAATATCTGCAGTTGGAAATGTTACAAAACGTGTGTATGATTTGATATAACTGAGGAGATGATGATAAAAAGCGAAAAATTCTGAACAAAAAGCGTACATACGTGTAAGTAATTTTCTCAAAACCTTTCTCTTTAGGTCAGACTGGTTAAAGTAACAGCACATTCTTACAGCATCCCTCATTATTTACTTGATGGTGGATAAAGTAAAAGAGTAAGAACACATGCATGTTTGAGACATTAAAATATCATCAGATAAACTGAAACCATATGTTTGATTCACACAGATGCGTGCATCAAAACCTTTTTGCTTATAATTATTCATGTAATTCAAGTCATGACTGTTCTATCTCATTCAAAGGTCGTGGTAAAGTCAAATTTGCATCTTGCCGTATTTGTTTGCCTCTGTTAATATTGGAAAGAAATTTGTAAGCTTCCCTTAATGGCTTTTAAGCGGATGGATACTCTTTCTAATAGGACTTAAGCCGACTTAGCGTATTTGGGTCTCATGTGTTTATGGATTTCGTTCAATACAATGCCTCATTGAGAGAGCTTAGCATTAAGATTTCTTAAAATAAGCATTTATTCCTAAACAACGTGCGACGCTCCGATTGGCTACGCAGGATCGCCTCGGCCAATAGTGTTTGAGCCTTCCCCTCCTTGTTGAATTTGCGAGTTGAGCTCATTGTCAATTCAGCTTCAGTTAGATTCAGAATTTCGAGTAAGCAAGTACAGCTATGCTTTGTGCTGGTTTGCGGTCGGTCTAGCTCCCTGGTAAAGACGTTTCCAGGTTGTTTTGTGTGACGGTTACGCGCAATTCGCTATTTTCGCGTGGCCAATCCAAGCGTGTCACAACAGTTGAAGCTATTGTAAAAAACCATCGGTCCATCAGTGACGTTTGTAATCGTTGTTACTCAATATACTCGTGTTTGTTAAGTCTTGTTTCACTCCAACAAATAACTGAACCAAAGTCAAGGGTTATTAAGTGGCAGTTCCCGGCAATCCCATTGAACCGGAATTCGCAGCGGATTAACTGGGGGCCCCATTCGTGGAAGCCTCTTTTCAAGTTAATCATACAAAAAACACATATATGTAGTAAATTGAATAAAAGGTAGAACTCTAATAACTACCAACGTATTTACACACATATCGTGAATACGCACACTATTAAACTTGAAAATATAATTTTAAAGTTTGTACTGCATATAATTTTTATCATATCTATGTATCGTGTTTAGAAAGTAGATATACTTAGATCATATTAAATAACTTATTGTGTGCTAAAGTTCAATACAGCATACATCGCAACTGCTACTTTTAATTCGTCGAGCAAGAAGCCACCCATAGGTATAAGTTTTCAAAAGAACCGCATCCGATCATTACCCATAAAATTAGCATGAGCCAATAAAAATCGAAAATGTCGCAAAGTTAATTCAGAAAATTACATTCCCAAACTGCCGCATAAAAGAAACCACAATCAAGGCCCATCGTAAATATTTCAAGTTACGCCACAGAAGTCGAAACACCTTGAGCAACCGTTATAGGATGTGTTTATAACAGCAACTATTACGCGGCAGATGATGCCTGATAGAATCAAATCGTGATAGTTCCGAAGGACTGGAGTCAACTCTCGGAAATGTAAATTAGCGTGATCTCAGATCCACGCGCCATCTGTCGCAGGGCTCGAAAATGATGGATGAAATTATACGTGAGGGAGAAAGTTCATTTTGCGGTTTTAGTGAAAATGCCTCGTCACTCTAATATGCAATTATGCACGGTGGAAAGTAAACCGTTGCAGTCGAACTACAATTTGACTTGCAGGAAGTTCGTTGCAGTGGCGTAACTGCAGTTTTTGGCCTGCCCTCAGGATTTCCAATTGGTCCCTCCTACCTATTGTGTATACAAATGTATACAACTCGGAAATGATATCTTCTTGTCTCTTACCTCTATCAACGAATAATACTAAATGCTTATAGATTGCATTAAAAATCGTAACCTCTGGCAAGTATCGATCATCATTATGGAGCAGCAAGCAATAAATACAAAACTGTTCTTTGCCAATAGTGACAGATATCGTTTAACCCTTTAAGTGGAAATATTAGACTTCGACAATTTAATATTTACAGTACGTAGATGCAACTGCAGTATGAAAATCCACAGATAAAAGCAATATCTAGCTTATTTTGTTTGAAGTGAAATGGTTTCATAGATATACAAAATATACTCCTAATCTGATATTAATAAGGAGATCAATTATTGGTTTTGTAGAATAATTCGGAATGTTTCGATATGGCCATAAAAATATTGAAATTCCAATTAAAGTATTTTATCTACGACAGTGTGTAAAATTGCCTTTTAGTTGGCAGTTTAAAGTTTATAAAACAACTGTTTAATAACATGCTTTCATTAGTTTACGTCGTCAGTAGTAACGTATTTAAAAGATTTCATTAGGCTTGTGAGTAGCAACGTGTTTTAAAATTTTTAAAACACGCAAAATTACGACCGGTTGCTGGTAATCCTAATTTACATTTAATTTTTTTTTCATATTTACCCTGTTTTCTAGATTCTATCGTAGATACAATATTGTACGATACACATACGTAAAGCATTTTTAATCACTCGCGGGGCTTAAAACGCTCGCTCACTCGCGTTTTAACTCTACCCCACTCGCGCCTAAAGAGTAGCTTTACGCACTTGTATCGTAAATTACTATTGTTCAACCGCTTGTGAGTCATGTCTACAGTGACGTTTTAGCTATTTATGGTATAAGGGTGTTATATTACAAATAATCCACGAGAGAAAAATTGAGCCCCCGAGGCCGCTAGGCCGAGTGGGTTTTTTACACACGCCCTATTTATGAAAGAAGTGCTAAAAGTTGACGTTTATGCACGAAACATGAAAATTATGAAACGAAGCCGAAGGCTGAGTTTCATAACATGTCTCGCGCATAAACGACTTTTAGCACTCGTTGCATACAATATTTCATCTACGACCTTAATTTTACTGTTATTAATCCATAAATATCGATTTAACAAAGGTTTGCATCTACGACACTTCTAATTTATGTCATAATAAACAGTAGGCCTTGGCGCGCGGGCAAATGTTTGCGAACCCAGTACTGCCAAGGTCAGTTACGAAAGGTAATTATTAATACTCCACATCTGACTGTATTCATTACATAACGCTTTAATTATTTCAAAAACACTTTACCTGTAACGCAAGAAGTAACTAGAATAACTTTACAACTTCACTTCCAGTTCGAAATTCTAGTTTTATAACCTCACTTCACTTCATACCACAGATGCGCTTAAAGTAAACAGCTGATTTCTTTAACCACGCTAAACTATAAAACCTCACTTTTATTGAAACAAGTTAGTGTTAAAAGCCCTACTTTTAGTAGTGGTCGTAGATAAAACAAATCACCTTGTTGAAATAAATATTACTAGCTTTTCTCAAACTTTCACACTTTTATTACTATATTGGGTTTCAAAATGCAGGTCAAATAACATGATTAACTAATTCGAGTTTTAGACTATAATCAATTGTTACACTCTAAAAATAATTTACGACGAGTAATCAAGCCAAAAATGCACACAGCTAGCTACAGTGGGAAACAAGCGAGGGTATATTCTGAGAGCATCACTGGATTATAAATTCTGGCCACAAAGATAGTGGACGTCTCTTCAGCCAGAAAGAGGTGGCCTAGATGCTGGGATGGAGTTAAAATATGAAACACAGCGAACTTGCACTGCCTCCATCTGTTAGCTTAGTTCGTTTGGAAATTTACTTGCATAAGTTCTACAGAGTAGGTACAATTAAATGTCAAAGACAAAGTACAAATAAAAATTATATTGAATACACATGACTACAGGGGAAATATTCAACGGCAGCTCGAGATAGCCGCTGTTCAATTTAATTACTATCAGGGTTAAAACTGCTCCTTATATAACGTACTAGGCTGGGCACAATCCAACCGGTATTTTAACAAAGCTCAAAACTGGTACCCGTGTAGCAAATACTCGGCTAAAACGAACATATAAAAATATCAGCTTTAATACTAAATACAAGAGGTCGGTATGCTCTTGTTAAATGAGGGATAGGTAGATACGTGCGGGAATTATAAGCTCTGTAGAGGCTATTCAGAAAAGACAGTAATTGTAACTTAATAATAGTGATAACAATATCGATATGAAGGAAACTGCATAGTTCAATTGGAAGCAACGACGAGCAGAAAGAGCGAGCGTCCTAAATATTCGCCTAATACTATCAGAAGGCTGGGAATTGGACCTGGGGCGCTACTAACCTCCGAGTGTGGTCGCCTAAGCAGCAAAGATGCGGTAATTTTGACCTCAGGTGCGATAGATACGAAGATAATCGCCTGTACGGCAGAGATGCGAAAATGATGGAATTTGACCCACGTGAAAGAATACTTATTGGAGCCGAAAAATCCACAAGATATACGTATTCAAGTGTTGCCCGTATACGAGAATTCAGAAACAGTCGATTGTTGAGGGCCCGGCGGCACTCAGTCTACAATAACGAAACCGTCCAACAGGTTTAAGCAGTTGCAAGTTTAATGTAAAGCCGGTTAAATACCGATTATGCAATCACGGTAGGATTTATTAACTGCGTTCGAATCCCGTACATTGCGTAAAGTGGCGTCTGGATTCGTTGCTTCTCTGCTACATAATCCTTCATCTAAAAAGTCAATAACGATATGCTTCCTTCAGGGGGGTCATCGATCACGCCAACAAAAACAACGAACATAACGCACTCAATTTTTGCTCACTGCGACAGCCATACGTGAAACTCTAGGTGGTATTCGCGACTGACGGGTGTGAGCCGACGGTATCGCGCATTAGCAAGCCGCTACTACAATTGGAACTAAATATCGCCCCTGTCATAGTCCAGGGCGCGAAAATCAGACAGCAATTCAAACATATAAAATAACATAACACAATATTGAATGTAAACCTTTCCTAACATTTCCATTTTGTTATATTCGTTGTTCTAGTTGTTCAGTCTACTTCCTCTACTTTAGCGATGTCCAATCGGTTATTCTCCTTGTTTATATTTGGTTGTCGTATATTCTTCAGATGTGGCCAGCCCAGTTCTATTTAACTTTTATTGTTATTGCAATAAAATCCCACAGATTGTACTTTGTATGATTCTTTCATTTAGAATATAGTCTTTCAATGTTATGTCTAAAAATTCTTCGCTCCATTGCCTTTTCCACCACTCAAAGCTTATGAGCCATAGTTGACGTTAAATTTTACGTTTCCACTTCGTATTTCAAAACGGTTAATATACTGCACTGGATCACAATTCGTGAGCTGTCTTTATTTACTTGTTAATGAGCTATTATTTTTGGTTATTAATTTGTCACACGTTGTGACGCTATTTACCTACAGGTATAGTGATTTTAATCTGTTTTTAACTTATATTGTTATGTTATTAAATTAAAATTGTCCTTTCATGTATAGAAAATCAGTAACTGTTATTAGAGCAAGCTCCTGAAAAATCAGGGGTGATTCCTTTATCAAGATAGCTTATTTTTGAAATTTGATGTTCTAATTTTTTATCATTCCCATAAGTCAATATAACTTATGTCAGCTATATGTCAAACAGCTTTGAAATCAAAATGCCAAATACCAGATCGTACACAACAATATTAAAACAGTAAGTAATTCCTTCATAAATAATTCACCTTTTTATAGTCTTTATTTCCTTTTCTAGTTATGACTTTAATACTAAAATCACCCACCTGTCACTTTATCAGCACAACGTTCAGGAAATCAACACAACTGCTCCTCTCCGCCTACCAATCGACTCTCTCAAGCACCTTCCGGCAATGGATGACCCCACGAACAGACTAGACCTCCCAATCGTCAAAAATCAGCAACTCAACCTTTCCCACAGTGCGCAATCAACAGCCCAAATCTACTTACAATACTGCATCCGCCAACCTTCTGGAATATGCCTCTTTAACCGATGATCCTCCTCTGGAGCTCTCTCTTAGTGCCACACAGATTGACGTAATCCAATTTGATTAATGTATTATGTCAAATGGACTTTTTCAATAAACTTGACTTATTATTCTTCTCCAATGATTCACTTTTTTAGATTAAATAATCTGCTAGCCATTAGTTTTTACCACATACTTATAATCTTCATTAGTTTTGTCTTTAATTATTCTCCGTATTTTTAAATTTCCATTTTTCTTCACCACGTAGATTTTATTACTACCCTTCTTATTTTATCCAAACATTTTATTAATAAACCAAGGTTATTTCTGATATTTTACTCACACCAAATTATTTTTCTACATTTTTAAAATTTGTTATTTCTCAATAATCGAAACAAATTACATAACGATATCAATTTTCCTCCTTATACACTTTAGTCTTATCATATTTGATTTAAACCTACTAAATTTCTAATTTATTTCAATCAAATATTTGTTCTACCTTTCAAGCTCAAGTAATAAAATACTAGCTGGCCCGGCAAACGTTGTTCTGCTCAAAAATAATTTGTCTCTGAAACCCCGTTCCACCACTATAGAGTTTTAATTTTATATCATGTCCATAGTCTTAGACTTAAAAGTAAATGCCATTTTTGCAATCAACGTCCCAAAAAACCTCAATAACGACACCCATATCGATTTTTAGGCTTATTTACCCCATTTCACCCCCGACCCAGACCCGACAAACGTTGTCCTTCCCGAACGTTGGTTTTCCTGCTATTAGCGGGTTCAGCAAACGTTTTCTCGATATTCGAATTTTCGATTTTTCTTATTTTAAAAATATTGGTCGATGGAAGGAGGGGGGTGAAATTTTGGGGTTATATGTTCTGATATGCGAGAAATCTCAAAACAAATTTTAAAAAAAATTAAATTTTTTTAAAATCCTTTATCCTTTCTTTTTGATTTTAACCCCTACAAACCATATTATCAAATGGGACAATGTTTTCTACAATTTGATAAACATGAATATTCTTTTAATGTCACTAGTCTTTTGTGATGACTTCATCGATGTTGTTTTTAAATGCCATGATATACTGTTTTTTATATATTCTTGTAGAGAATTTTATTTGTATTTCATCTGTGGAAAGATTTAATAAGGTTGCATAATAAACTTTTTGAAAAAAACGTAAAAATTCCAAGGCGACATAGGAGGCCTTGAAATATAGTTGGAAGATTATCTAATTTATTAAGAAACTAAACAATAGACTATGGCTTTCTAGGCGATGCTCTAATTTACTAAATTTTTGGCGGTCAGGTATGTTCCTGTCAGGAAAGCGATCCCGATATAAGTTGTGGGCTTGAACGCTGTTTTTCCTACACTCAAAGTACACTTGAAGCATATCTACCAACTCGTTGATATTATTCATTCTGTTACGTTTAGCAACACAATTATTACAATGAAATAATAGAAACGTCAAACAAGTGACTGTAGAACAGGGTAAATTGTTTAATGACAAAAGTTAAATTTCATGGCCGTCCTCAACATCTTCAGTTTTTTGCGTTTTTTTTTTCAAAATTTTTATTATGCAACCCTACAAAATGTTCAGACGGCTGAAAAGTGCAAAAAATTCTCTACAAGATTATATAATAAAAATTGTACCATGCAATTTTAAAAAAGTGCCGAGGATTTTTCCATTTCAGAATATACAAGGTGTTTCAAAAATGTCTGCCAAAATTTCTAGGACGTATAGTACATCCAAAAATAAGTGTAGTTTACTCTATAAAACTATTTCCGAAAATGCACTCCCAAGGAGCTACAGCCCCTAGAAGACTTTCAAAAATGGTTTTTTAGCATTTTCTTCAAAACTGTTACAGGTAACTTAATGAAATTTGGCACAAGAGCGTAGTTTTTTATGAGAAATATTACTAATTGGTTAGAATCTTCATATTTTATTTAGGGGAGTAACTCACAAGGGGCTGAAATGGTTCAATTACCTTATCCTTTATGTGCGTGGTTTTATCTAATACATTTATCAAAACTCTCAAAGCTTGATTTATCTTACATAAAAAAGGCATTCTTGTTAAAATGTTTTGTTTAAGTCATATCTAGGCCTACTCAAAAGATTTTCGAAGGCATTTTGGACAAGTAATTTCAAAGCTTGAAAAACACGTTAACATTCAACTGCAAATTACACGAAAACGGTCAACTTTAAAACATTTTAATAAGAATACCTTTTTTATGTAAGATAAATCAAGCTTTGTCAAGCGTGGTATATCATTACAATACATTGATTATGTTACTCGACATTCGTTTTAGTTATAATCTGCAATATTTGGTTTTTAATTATGTATTAAGTCTCTGTCATTGCAACACAGGTTAGTGTACCTGATACGAATATTTTAGGGGTATATCGAAGGTATTTCTATTTTAGTGTATTTGACAGTTGCAGAAGCGGTGGGCCAAGTCTGTTTTCTTTGGTCGTTAGATAGATTATTTAAAAATCTGCCCTAGTATAATAAGATCATCATAATCTTTTGTGTCTTCTTCCTTCTCGTGAAAATGTAATAAACAACTTAATTTATACTGCAAGAATTTTCTATATATTTTATAAAGTTCTTGCCATGTTTAAGCAATTATAACAAAGTTAGGTATGACACTAAATAAAGCCGAATAAAGTCAAGCTTGCTAAATATTATTATAAGAAAAGATTTTCAATTTCTTTCAAGGTGCCATTTTACGCAATTGTATTAATTTAATTTACATGTGAAAGTAAATAATGCCAAGATGGCCCGTTGGGCACTTCTTTTGGCTGAGAATTTGCAGGTGGATAGTTACGTCACTGGTTCAATTACAGAATCGAATTGTCGCCAAAGCTCTACAGAAAAATCCCGCAACTGCGAGTCTTCCGTGCAGGCTTGCATAATGGCATTAAGGACATTGAAAGGATGCCCTGCAGCAGGAAGGCAGCCGAAAGGAACCAATCGGCGTATGATTGTAATTTGATAATAGAAGACCGTTGAGGACACACATGACGCTTCGAAATCAGTCAGTGTGACCCGCGACCCGCCCTCGCCCTATTACTTAAATTACTACAACAACTCGCCCCTGCTTCACTTATTTGAATTGCTCGTGTGGCAATCCGAATAAAATGCTGAATAAATTATGGAAATACGAACAAATAGTTCAGCAATAATGAAGCGCAATTAATTTTTTAAACGGGGTAAAAACTGATCTGGGAATTAATTATGGTAATGGGCTTTTATCAACTTTTCGTGGAACAGGAAACTACATATACGTACATATTACTTTTCATACGGTAATTGCAATTTAGCTAATGAATGTAAAATTAAAAACGTTATTTTATTATCATATTTCTTACTACTTGGGTATATAAAACTGTGGTTTAGCTACAATCTTATTTAAATTCAGATACACAGTGCGAACGTTGGCTGTGGAACACTCCAAATAAAAAATTCGGCGATCATGGCCAAAATCCTCGGACATGTCGATTTTTATTTTTATTTGGGCATTTTTTGAAATAAAATGCATACATACAGGGTGTCCCTCGTATGAGGTATGGCGTTATCGATGTTTTTTTAATGAAAACCCCCCTTTTTTATTAGGGAATCTGAAAAAACGCATCTTTTTTCTTACGCTAAGGTAATTTTTGTGTATAGGTCACATTACCAAAAATTAAGAAAAAAAAATTAAATTTAGAAAATACTAAATTTGATTTTAAGAAGTATGATTTCACGCTTTTATCAATGACAGCAATCAATAAAAAACATATCTGTCGTCTTGGTTACTGTCAGGCAGACAACGGTGCACAATTTGTACATTTAATTTAGTTGTTTTTGAAATTACTATTGCAACTAAATTTAGTATTTTGCAATTTTATTTTTTTTCTTATATTTTGATCATCTGATCTATATTCAAAAATCTGGTCTGATACACGCACACAACTTCCTTTTACAGTGATCTTATAATTAGCCAAAACTTTTATTTTAAATTTTTAAGCATTTGTCAAAAATTTTCAAAAATTACAAATTTTACAAAAACGATGTAAAATAGAGTATTAGTTCAAGAGACAAATTTTCTCTAGAATTTTAAGCTAAATTCAAAAATGTAATAATATACCGGCTGTTCTATTTAAAATAAAAGTTAATAAAAAAAAATAGAAAAAAAACAAAAGAAACCCATTTTAGAAGTATTCAACTGGAAAATCACCTATCTCACATCAATACACATTAAAAATGTAATAAAAATGTAAAGTTTAAAAAAATTTAAAAAAACTGAAAAATCACAAGAGTAAACACCTACTTCCGGTTATGCGACTTTCTTCAAAAGCTCGCTGTCGCATCTACATAGTACACAAAACTTATATATGGAGTTTCAACGCCATACCTCTTTCCGTTTTTGAGATATTTTGTTCACAGACAGACAGACACACATACAGACAGACACACAGACAGACAGACACACAGACAGACAGACACACAGACAGACACACAGACAGACCAATAAAAAAATTATGTTTTTTGGGATCAGGGGACTCTAAAACGTGAAGATCTGTTGAAAACTCAATTTCGAATTTTTGGGGTGAATCCAATACTTCCTTTATTGTAAAATGAAGTAAAAATCAGCTTAACGTAAGTAAAAAGATTTTGAAAGAACGCAAATTCCGTAATAAAAAAGGGGGTTGCCATTTAAAAAAACATCGATAACACCATACCTGATACGCGGGACACCCTCTATGTATGCATTTTACATTGTCCGAGAATTTTGGCCGCAAATGATCGGGGATTTTTTTATTTGGAGCGTTCCACAGCCAACGTTCGCACTGTATGCGAATAAATATTTTAAAAGTATTAAATACCTTCATTACAGTGCTGTCTTTCAGTTCCACGTTTTAGCATTCTTCTTATTCTTCACCCTTTCCGTCGCTCTCTTCTCTTGTCTTCTCTGTTTGGTGCCACTGTTTTCCAGCAATATGTTGGTCATGGCCCGCCCAGCTCCATGTTTTTTGTCTCATTTCGTCATTTGTTTGTTATTCTATTTCGTAATAGAACCCCCAACATTGCCTGCTCCATTCGCCTTTATTGATCGTCATGTCTAGTTTAGATATTTAAACATGATTTTTAGCTCTTTAGTCTATCCTCATTAGGATTATATCGTTCCCGAAGCGTAAGTGATCAAGATCATTTGCATCAACATTCACACCTTTTCTATCCCAGTTTAGTTTTTTAAATAGGTACAACTTCCAGGGCTGTTGCATATAACTTGGGTGATACTGGGCCTCCTAATTTAGGCCTCTATATACAGATTGTCCGAAATCTGTTTGGAACATAGAAAATTAATGAGTGCGATAAGGAATACATAAACAAAACGAGTAGCAATACAAAGATAGAATGTAATCACGGCTAGGTAAATTTTTAAACTAAAATTAAGTCAATGAAACAAACACTTCTGTCAAATATTTTATCTGTCATTAAGGGTATAAAGTGAGGTTTAAATCATTAAAATAATTATGTGAATAGTAAACAATAGTAGGTATATTTAAACCTCACTTTATACTCTTAATGACAGATAAAATATTTGACAGAAGCGTTTGTTTGTTTCATTGACTTAATTTTAGTTTAAAAATTTACCTAGCCATGATTACATTCTATCTTTGTCTTGCTACTCATTTTGTTTATGTCTTCCTTGTCGCACTCATTAATGTTCTATGTTCCAAACGGATTTCGGACAATCTGTATGTTTATGTTCTCTCGTCGTTGATTTACACATGGATTATAAAGCTGCCATATATCTACTTGATAAGTTTGATATGCCGTGAGGCTATTCTGACGTTGTTTACAGCCTGGGATATTGTGAATAACTGAACTGAGTCGAATGCCTTTCCGAAATCGATCACTTTCAGAGTAATGAAGTAGTACATTTGGACTCAAATAAGCCCAGTGTATTTGTTCTGGCTTCTGGAAGAAGATATTCATACCATCTAGGTTCTTCTTCCAGGTAATTTAACAACATGTTTGCTCTTTCGTTTCTTTCTCCAAATCCAGAGTGTTCGATCTACCTTGAACTGCCATCCTCTATCATTTTGCATTTACACCTTCCATAATCACTGAATAACGAGTGTATGCGAGAGTTTCATGATAACATATACCATATTATCTGATACTGCAAATACTGTTCTAACCAAATGTCGGAGATTCCTATCTATGTACCAGTATACAGAGTCCACTTCTGAGAGAATTTGGGGTTTTTGGTATTAAAAGTAGCTAAAATGTAAGGTCATGAACCTTGTTATTTGCATGGACCATCTTTTTTTGCACACTTGGCAGGAGCAATTGGGCAGTTGAAGAAAATTGCATTATAATATATTGTTTGAGTTGTGCACAAACGTTGTGGAGATGGTAGCGTCCAGACCACGCTATCTTTTGGCACTTGCTGCTATTTTCTTCACCTGGGAAAACAAAATTCGTTTCCCTTCCGTCTAAAGACTTTCATATTCATCATTACATGTGGTATTCATTCTGACTGCGTATTGGATGATCTTATTCGTTCCCAGAAACTTACACAAAACAAAACACCCCTACCGTGATCCAAGTCTTCATCTCCAGATGAATCGGGAAAATCCGTAACGCTAACCTGTCTTAC